>LOND01000233.1:18931-30574 GCA_014220965.1 Paragonimus kellicotti
CAAGTAGACTGGGAAAGCGAGCTGTAAGCAAAGCACGACAGAAAGCAGAGAACAAGACCAACGAGCAGCAAGCGAATGGAAATTAGTGTTGTTAATATTATGACGTTGGACAGTCGAACAAACGAGAAAGATGCAGACATGCATACAGACAGTCGCAATAATGCCAACAGTCGAAATAAATAGCAAGATAGTTGGAATATGTGGCAAACCAAGAGTGTCTCTGCAGCGGATAACAACGTGGGCATGTTGCGGTATCTGTGCATTTGACACCTTTCTGATCAACTTATAGACTGATGTTACCGTAAATCTATTCGCAATTCGGTGCTTCTTCAGTTCGTTTACAAGGAGTATTATGAACTCCCTTCGACATCTGTTTGTTAAAGCTTACAACACACCCAGGTCTTCAAGGCAGCCATCTCAAGGAATCTTTCCCTTGCTGCTGCTAACTATCGTTTGGTTGCCATGCAGCCTGGGTACACTGTTAAGATTATCGGTGCCACACTTGTTTCTGTCATAAATTGCAACCACGCTGGACTTCTTGTATATATGTTTTATGTGTAGGTTTATTTTCAAGACGGGCTGAAGGGTAACTGATCTATGTCTTTTGGTTTGGTAACGCACATTAGGCGGCGCATTCAGATAATGCCAATATAGAGCACAATGATTGCATTCCAGTTATGCTTTTGCCACTTCTCGTGTTCTGGTATCACTTCTAAGTGTAGGTCTAATGAACACATGTGTTTCTGGACACTGATCAGTTTTCATTATTCTGGTTCGACATCATTTACACAGTGGATCTGGAGAGATGATGAAACTCTGCGTGGTACCAATTCTTCCGCTGTTTGTTGCACTGCACTCCACTTACTACCTGATCAGCCAATCTGACAACTTTTGTCGTAGAAACCCTGAGGTTTTACATATTGTCTGGTGGTTGCTAACATTTCAGTTTAAGCTGTAGCCTGAGTTTAACAAGCGAACTGGTCTTACAACCAAGTTTTCATTGTCGACTGCTAGCTCCAAGAAGATGGCTGTGCACTCCAGCGTTGAATCACATGTCCGGGGCAATCACGTATTTCTTCACTGCAAGCGCGCTCCAGTGGGCGGAGTCAACGTTAGCGGTGGGTCGTTTGGCTCTGACACTCTTAAACATCGGTTAATCGTTTGCGTTTAAGATATGGGCTGTCAAGTTACGCAGAATAAAAGTAATCAGCATCGTTACTTGATCATTTTACGGGGCGAGTAGATACTGTCTCATACTGTGCAAACTGATTACCCGATGTTAATCAACTTTGAAGGTAATGTTACCTTCATTCTATTAGGAATGGTCTTCGTGTTTTTTGTTGTTGCCTAATCACGTTCTTTTTGCTCTACTTCGATTCAATCCATCAGGTTACCTCAAGTGCAAGGGGTATTTGACAACCAATGTAATTTCCTTCGATTCCATGGTTAGTGCGTTTATCAGTGATGCAGAACCCAGGAATGATTTCTCGTTATGTTTGATAAACAGTCTGCTGCAAGCAAATAAGGTCAATTTTCCAGATTGGAAAGTGCGATTGAAGTAGCAGACGAGTGCGGTTAAGTTGACGCAAAACCTTCCACTTTAAAGGTTTCCTTAACGGATGACTGGATGTTAGAAAAAGTAGTTTCAGCGTTACTGAAGCAATCTGGCTATTTGTCTTTATCATAGCAACAAGAACGAACAAACTTTGACAGCCGTGCCATGGCTTGTGCTAAAGATACACCAGTGGGACTGTTAGTCACCACAGCTGTTCGAATTGTTGCACGACTAAGAGACACGATACAGCAGTCAGTTACAATGCTTTCCTCGGGTTAAGCAAGGGGTGATGACTAGATGTCCTCTTTGTACTATGCAAGCTGCTGATATCGACAATCACTATGATGCCCATTCTAATGTGGTGCGGTTGAACGACCGCATGTTTGGATATCAGTCCGGAGTCTCCAATCAACCGGCATATTACCGAGGACGCACGTCGTTCAGTCGACAACTATGGAGATTTGCTGATGAGTAGTCGGGGATTTGGTTAATTTCAAGTTGAACATCACCCACAATTGATCGCAGCTGTCGCATTCCCATAGACTTTCCAGTCGGCCTCTTTCGAAAGGGGCTGGGAAGGTGATGGAGCATCTATCTGACTGGTGGTCAGACGGCCAGAGACTGGTATTTCGTAATTCTGATTATTCATTGCTGAAGGTTCAAGAGTGTGTAGACAGGACAAAGTATGTGGTATAGATGTTGGTTATTTCGCTCTGCGGATAGTTGATTGGAAGGGAAGTTCCTGACTGAAGAGAACTTGAGAGTTTTGGTACCCACTCAATCGCGTTTTCCGGAGCATTCAGTTTTGTCAGCTCCTGATACCGTTTTGAATGGATCATCGTCAGATGGTCAGCGTGAACACCGCGCTGCTTCACAACGAACGAAACACGTGTTCAAGTCACTAAGCCCTTGCGGAGTCGTTGAAACCAGTGGCGCTTTTTGTTGGAGTACCACAGAGTGTTTCTGCGTAGGATTTAAGATGGCCCACATAGTCAAGTGAATGCCACACATTTTGGATTAGGGGGTTGCTATGCAGACAGTGTTATTCCGCAGACTAATTCGACGGTTAAACATTTGATATACCATTTAGCATCCAGTCAGATGCTCAATAAAGTAAACGTTCTATCCGGCTTTACAGCGACTGGGCAGGGACAGGTGGTTTCAGTTGTCGCTGGAGACTTCCGATAGTGGGGTGACTCAAAGGCGTTCTGGTGTGTTTGCAACCCATTGTAATGGCCAGTAGAAGAAAACAACGATTGTCTCAGGCGGATTACTTTAGACAACTGGCGTAAATCTGCCGAAGTATGTAACCAAGAATGCCGCTTCGTCAGAAGAAGATAGGGAATCAACGAAATCATGATGAACTTGTCTGAGATAAGGAAACTTTCAGAAAGGTTTTAAAGTGTGAAAGTACATCCTACTCCCAGAAAACTGATATTGTGATCTGGTGCGTTGGAGTATACCTTCGTTTGGGCTGGATCAGACTTAATGGGTAATGCTTGGTTTGAGTGCATTGTAGACCTTCGGGGCAGGGTAACAGATATAAATGAGGTAAAATGGGTCGACGAAGAGAAAGAGAAAAAATAAACGCAAAATTCGACAGAAACGCCACAGAGCATGGTAAAGTCAGAATAATACAAAGTGATTCGGGAACATTCAGAAGGTTAAGCACATATGGTGAGGACCAGGTTTTTCAATTTCAGCATACTTGAGGCATGTAGATACGTTGTGAAGGTTGTGGTCTACCAGCATAATATGCAAGTGAGCGGCGCCGTTGCGTTTTCCACGCATAAAAACCGTACCGCTGTTCTAAACATCATATTTACAGCGGACATCCACAACTTCCCACCGTCTGTTGGTCAGGTGAATCTTGAGATGGTTCCGTTGACAATTTCTACCCGTTCTGATATCGCTCTTGGAGAGTGACACACAGTGTTATTTCCTCCTAAAGATGTTATCTTCAAGTTTGGCGGGATATGTGCACGAATGATTTCTGAACCATTCCTAAAATTATAACCCCCACTGGTAATCAGCCGCATTCAGAGTTTGCACCGAACGTGTTCTGTAGCGCTGTTTTACAAGTGCGGGGACTACCGGTCTCACAAGCTACTCGAACTGATCTGGAGGGGTCATCAACCAGTAGATTTGATCACCCTCGAATATGACATACACTTGTCATCGTCTTCTTAACACTGTGTCCCTATTGATTGGCATCAACATCCTGTGGCAGAACGCGACGAGGACGGAGACGACGCAGTTCACTAAATTGAACTTTTGCCAGTTTGTTCCCGCCCGTCCTGTGAGCACCCTAGCAACAATTGTTTGGCTGCCTGGTCACCATGTGCGGTCAGGTTATGCGCAAAACGGGGACTAGTCAAACATAACAGGCGATTACTCAGAGCGTCAAAAACCAACCACCTAAAACGTTGAGTCATCTTAAAGTTAGCCGTCTTCAACAGTACGTCTTTTTGCCTATTTGGTTTTTGGAAATAGGTTAGCCTATTTTCTCTCGACAGATACACCACCTATGTCTAGTAAGGAGTGGATATTGGCTAGCCTCTTAAACGTCTTTGGATGCTTATATTTCTACCGCAATTACTTTCATCAGACTGAATTGGTCCACCACAAGCACATATCATGCCGAATAGTAATGCAGGTTGGAGATCGGCAGCATAGTTCGACTTGGTGAAGTAAGTCACCGGGCTGTTCGATGCTTGCATCTTTAATGAACCTCGATATCAAGCTATTGTAGGAAAAAAGATCTGACCATTGGAAAACATGTCACCTCACTGCCAGTTTATCTATTTTTCATCATTCGGACAACAGTTATTGTCGCTCCAAGTCATTACAGCTGTAATAATTTCTCTTACCCCAGCATATTGCCGCCTACGTCGGTCCCTAACTTGGTGAAACATTCTCAGATAGATGGCTGCAGTCGAGTTATTCAGCTTGTTTCGTCACCGCAGTTCTACACTATAAAGCAGACAGGCCAAACTGTTACTCATAAGAACTTGAAGAAGGGGGACTGTGCAAAGTTGTGTCAGACCGTCTCGATATTTTGCGAATGGCATTCGATCACAATTACATTTCAAATTCCCCAGTATTTATAGAAGAGGAGTAGTGTACGCCCAAAGACAGTTCCTTCGAGCACCACAACCGTCGTGACCACTAGTTAATGGCTCAAATGACTAAGTGCAGCATCAACCATTGTCCATCTCGCAGTAACACTCATCCGCATTAATGTGTTTCTGCCCATGATTACTTCTGAGCATTGTTCCACTCGTGTATTTTTTTAAAAACTGATGACGTGAAGAGAATACCAAGTGATAAGTTATTCTGTGACAATGTGAATTTTTCAGAAAATAGAACGAACCGAGGTGCATTTCGCACTATCTATAATGGAATCACCCTATCTGTTCCAACAGACAGGTAGAATCTATCAGCTTATCTTGTTTACCAAAATGACTTTACCCCACTCAGACGAGTCTAGTGTGAGAAGGAAACGTTTTAGTTCGGTGCATCAGTGCTGATCAACAAAGTTAAAATGACCTCAAACCTCAGTTTGCATTGCTTTATTTATCTGTGTTAAACTGATAACCCCAATAATTTTCCTTTGGCGTCCCTAGTTCTATCGATCGACCACTGGACTCGTCTTCTGGTCAGGGTTAGAGCCTACACACAAACAGCTGGTGTTCGACAGACTAGTTTTGTAGACCCAACATGACCAGAACGTGTGTACGTGCACTGTGCTCGTCCGATATTATCATGCATGTTCGCTCATGCAGTTGTGGCCATCCTGATACAAACCGACTGTAAACCAGTCACTGGTAACCTAGTTTTACTCAACCTCCAAAAATGTATCACCTGTTCGGCGTTCAAAAATTGTTACTTTTGAGGATACGCTACTTTTCACAGTCACCAGTGTTGGAACCGTCTATATGTAGTGTAGTGAGGACGAGCGATCGCACGGTACTATTCACACTACTACCCAGTAGTGAGGCCGGAACATGTATTTGGATATTGAAGTAACCGGGGGGGGGGATACAAAAGAAGCACTTGAGTGTACGTTGGCACAAGATGGTGTTTCCCTACATGAGCTACGCATCGGCAACCGTAGCAACCGTGATGTCCTTCGATCAGTGTTATATACATATGCGTGTTTGTGTTTGTTATGGTTTCGAAGCTGATTTTGTGACTAAGACGTTTGTGCGCCAGGCACCTTCTTAGTTCACAACAGTAATGGCGGAGTTGACAGAGCAGTTACTGTGTCCTCTCTGGAGACGAAAGGGCAATCTGAGTAGTGGTCACAAGCGAATGTGGCCTAGCGTTTGTAGATAACATTTCAGTTTGTTGGAGCCAGTCCAACAGAATACCATTCAGTCAGTACTCACTACCGAAAACCGATCGACAATGAAAACAAAGACTTCAGCGCGTTGACCCTCGTGTATTAGTATCGACCCTGGAAAATAGAGTGTACAGAGAAACACGTCAAGCTAGCGAGGCACGGAGCGAGTTGTGTTTTTAGCCCCGGGACGGATATTACAAAAGGATAGCTTGACTTGGTTAAAAAGACCGAAATCATCAAAAATGTACAATCAAATGCGATTATCAAAATTATTATTTAGTATAGTCATTACAAGTCGTGCCTTATGTGAATCAACGACGCGTCGGCTAACATAGCTGCCTCATGGAAACTTGTCCGGAGTCTTAATCACGGCCATGGCAAGGATATTTGCCACTGGTGAGCTCTAACAAAAGCGGGCGTCCAGCGTAGTACTTCTTTTCGAAGCGGGTTGAATGAAATTCTGCCATAAGGTGGGAACCACGAGCAGTTGTGAGTGATATCCAGTTCGTACCAACCAAAATCCATTGCTTCTTACCCGTATAGTTGTTACAAAATTGGCGGCTAAATCAACTTGCGATTTTAACAAAGCGTTACCATGCTGCAGGATTTTGCTTTGAAACATCGAAACTTTACACCCCGGGTGCAGTTATGCAGTACTCACAGTTCTTCTTTGGTGATTGCGTTTGCGTTCACAACGCAAACTGGCAATGTGTCATATTATTCGAGCATTTCGTCTGTTCAACGTGGGATCAGCTATCGTTTGTTCAAGTGCTAGCCACGCTATCGTAGAAAGTGAAATTAGTGCTGGACATAAGTATAAAGATCAGTGACATAACCGATAGATTTCCGGTGAAACCATGAAGAAAAGAAACAATAAATGTATTCATTCAACGTCTACGTTAATATCTCTCGCACACGGATAGTATCAGAGAAACCGAGACTACATGGTTTCTTTTTCAATCCATAGCCCATGATATTTGCCCTAATATGACGACGCTAATCGGTACGTTTTTGCTACTTATTCAGTCGAAATTTTGTACTCGCAAAAATGGCTTCGGTGACATCAAGGTATTATAGGTGGGTTGCCTACCGACTTAATCTGTGACATGTACAATAAAATCCTTGAGAATGACCTTCAACCAATGTGTATTAACTGCTTAACCGCCTTAGTACAGTGCAAGTACATGCAATCATGCAGACATTCTGCGACTGTTTGTAAGAAAGTGGAAGGTGCCTCATGTTTATTCCACGGAACCATTAACTATGGGCTATGCTTTCTCCCCATCTATATTGCTGCAAAGCAACCGCTTCAGTCCTTCTTTAGATCGCTTGTACCGAGATATGCCCTATATCCGATGTCCTTTCTACTACTACAGGGCGTATTCGTCGACACTGAAAGCGTTCTTGTCGTCACGTTCACTCAGTATTTTAGTCATCTACTACCTGGAAGCGTTTCATTTTAGATACCCATCTGCGCTCATCCTAAATATATTGAACTAAATCTGAAACATGTTTACCCTAGTATGAACTTGAACTGCATCTGCCTCTCTATGATGGGAACCAACTATTCGACTTCTTGAACTCCTCAAATTGCAACAAGCTGACGAAATACATGACTATGTGGCATACACTGCTTGCCATGTTTTCCTCACATACGTGTAAACCACCGAGGAGTGATACTGTTAACGTCACCGAACTTCGGATCCGCCTTAGGCTGACAACTTTTAACGATGTTTAATTATTCTTTTGCTGTGTAACTGAACGTTTATTGGAAACATTGAGTTCCGCTTATTCAGTTCATCAAGACGGTAAGAGGATACATATTGCGAGCTACAACGTTTTATGTAATCGAATGATTAGAATAAACGAAACGCCTGTATCTCGTAATGTATGTTTTCCTCCCGTCCTGATGAACCCTCATTCGTAGTCTCTTTCTGGACAGTCTTACGAGACACACCAACACACAAGGTTGCAATGATATGTGCGTTCTTATATTTTTTTGCAAATCCTTCAGCAAAGTCGTATACCATGTGTATGCTGATGTACTCACTGGAGTATCGATATTTTATAAGTCACCTAATGGTAACTACTCAGGAAATTTTTGGCCAGTCGTTCTAACAAGAGTGGAATTCGAGTCTAGTGCCTCTTTTCGGAAAGGAGCGACTGGTAAGTCTATGAGAGTGTGACAGCTGCGATCAATTGCGGCTGATGTTCAGTCTGTATGAAAACCAAAATCCCCTACTATTACTCGTCAGTAATCAAAATAGCACTCAACAGGTTAAGGATTACTGTGATTCCAGCTTGGAGAGAAGTCTTACTTGAGGGGTCATCGATCAGAGTTAACAGGACAGTTACTGTCTTTCTCGAGGCGATCGGGCAACCTGATCATTACTCACAAGCGAAAGTGGTTGAGCGTTCACATATGATAATTCGGTCGTGCCTAATGTGAGGTCAATGGCGCAGTGGTCAACACGGTTGCCTCATGAAAGCGTGGCCGGAGTTCTAGTCCCGGCAGTGGCAAAGGATGCACACTCTAACAAAAGCGAAACTTGAGTCTAGCGCTTCTTTTCGAAAGGGGCTGATTGGAAAGTCTATGAGAATGCAACATCTGCGATCAATTGGGGGTGATGTTCAATTTATATAAATAACTTAAAATTTGGACAGAAGTCGTAAAATCAAATCCGTAACTCTCAGGATATCAGCACACACTTATAGAATGATAAAAAGGACGAACAGTTTAGTTGCACATTTTTTCAATGAGGTGCAATGTTTGAAAAACCAAGTACAAGCCCTTAAAATGGGGCGCTGGAATTAAAGACTGGCGCGAACATTAAAAAAATGGGAATATGGCACAACATGTTACCGGACGATCATCATCATTCTGATCAATAAGCGTGTAATTTTGTGTACATGTTTTACCGCGCATTTACCCTTACTTGTTTAATTTTCATACGATTTCAGTCTCCTACAACGTTTCACTTGCGTCGTAGAAACGATGTTCCCAGGTATCTCTTTTCTGCTACTGCTTAAGTGGTTGTATGCAGATGCGGATCGCCAGCATATTGAATGTTATAGGCAGAAGACAAAAACGAGACGTCAGACCTAAAATTGAAGTACCACGCTTAAAATTAACGGCGCGAGGCTCGAATGTGAGGGAGAATACCGTAGCTACTCAAACTCGTGACCATGTTTCATGTAGATAAGAAACTATCAGAATCCCTGGATTTTCTATGGATAAACGGTAGTCAGCTTGACCTGTACTGGATGAAAAGCGGAGGTTGTGACTCATTCTCCACGACCTTTCCATCGATCTAAAACTTAGCATCCAGTTTTCAGAGGTCCTAACAGAGAGTGACCATAACTAGCTTGTGTGTAGGTCATGAAAATCTGTCTTGAAACCGCAGGTACTTTGACAGTATTGTTGATTTCATGCCTCCTAGTGTTGTATAACAGGCAGCTCCGTTTGTGAGTAGTATAGTGCGTACATTCAGGGAACTAAAGAGCAAGTCTCAACGCCAAAAAGACGAGGGACCAGAAGTGACTATTGGAACAGTGTGTACTCACTATGGGGGACGAATCAGCAAGGCGAATAACAACGTGCGGATGACAGTGTGGATGCATGTCAGCCATGCAAATGAGTGTGCGTGCTCGCACTCCTATTTTTTGACATAGCCTGTACGGGATTTTTGTAACAAATAATTTTGCAGGCCAAGCGTCTTTTACGGTCACAACAATTGTGCCGTGACGAACGCGAGGATGAAGATACCCTGGCCGCAGCCGTTCGAAGATGGAGACGTCCGGACGTTCCTGGAGGACTTCGAGGACGTGGCCGAAGTGGTCGGAGTCAAGACCGACCGTGGGAAGCTGGCTGCCCTGCGGACGCTGGTGAAGGGCAGGGCGAAAGCGGTGTTGGATTCAGCGTGAGGTCTCGCGAAGATGAAGTGGGTCGTTGCGAAGTAGACACTGGTGCCTGCGTTTGACAAGCAACAATTAGTGCCGTTCGCATCCACCGAGGCTGCGGACATAACTCCCAACTCCCGCGTCACTTCCGCAACGTTGAACGACGAGTTCATTCACACTATTGTCCAGCCAGGCTCAGATTTGTTGTGAATGAGTGAATAGCCCGGATTCACTCTCCATCGATCTCTGCTTCAAATTTTAGTGTTACTGGATTATGTGGTCAGAATCCACAACACATTACTCTCTAAAACACCGCGTGGTTTACATCTTCCCAATCTTATTTGGAATTCACTGAACGAACCAACGTTTTAAAACAAACCAAAAAGTTCGACTTCAATGTTTCGTTTAGACAACGCAAGTGAACTTTCTATCACCACTGTAAACCCACACCAAATGAATAGTTGGACGCAATCTGTCCCAGTTCGATGTAGTTCATCGTCTCTGAGTCAAGGTCTTCGTTAGTTGTTTTGTGAAACCCAACACAAATTAAAAAGACAACGGATAAATTAAACAAAAAGTAGACTTCAAACAGTTATTTGCCAGCTTACAAACTGAAATGTAGGTTCTTTAACGAAACCGATCAAGGGCCTCAACCCGAAATAAAATTAACGCGTATAACATCACCAAAGCAGTTCATATTCGTGTCATCGATTTGTATTGCTGGCGAATACGTGACCCAATTCCACAGGTGCAAACCACTTTCGGCTCACATACGTAAGTAAAATATGTAGTACGATCTGGCTGACTCGGATGCTGTGTACAGTGTTCCGTGAGCAAGTCCGGTGTTAACAGATTCGTCGGTTTGACCAGTCGGGGATTGTCTGTGGTACTAATCTCCATATCCGGTGTGCACGTGCAGTGTCCGATGCGTCAAACCGTCCTATTGTTGCTTTGTTCGGAGCAGTAAAAGTGCTCCTGTATTCAAACCAGAAGGATCGATAAGATGTCATACTGCATTCAATGGGCTGCGGTCGACTGTAAGGAAGTGTGGCTTTCTGGCACATGATTACTCCATCCGGTGTGAGGGTTTGAAATATACCCTAGAGTACCAGAAGAAACATAGTACGAAAATGCATTCTGAACTATTGAAACCACTGAATAGATTAAAAATCTACAAGCTGGAGCAATACTTCAAAAACGGGTGGTATCGTGCGTTGTAACGAATTGTAAGGTTTACGATGGTATGAATTAGGGATCGAATGGGAAAGGGCGATAAATGAATGTTCACAATTTCTGAACTTCAAAATCTGCGACCCCTTGTGAATGATATATAACCCAATGTTCATAAATGAATATAGTTACAGCCAGCTTATCCATTACATTAACCTTTAAATCTCTTTGTAGTATTGTATTGAATCATGTCAGGTGATATGTTAAATTCAAATCACTTCAAGAATTTGCCCCGTTGAGGGTGGCATTTTGGAACTGTCATTACATGTAGAACATTATTGATAAAGTTAACAAAATATGAGTTTCATCAGGTGAACTAAAAA
The DNA here is from genome assembly GCA_014220965.1 of Paragonimus kellicotti. Taxonomy (NCBI): domain Eukaryota; kingdom Metazoa; phylum Platyhelminthes; class Trematoda; order Plagiorchiida; family Troglotrematidae; genus Paragonimus; species Paragonimus kellicotti. The sequence continues at coordinate 30,285 of LOND01000233.1, forward strand.
TGGAATAACAGCAACGGGAATTCAGTGTCATAAAATGCGATTAACAAAGGAGTCCATCATGTTTAACACTAAATCGCTCAATAGATTCCATAGAAATAGGTTCACAATTAACTGAAACTCATACTAGGTGCAGCACCACAGCAAAATCATAGGACTGCTTATGGATGTGCAGAAGCCTATTGGTGGATTATGACACGATTGAATAATGACTGGGATAGGTCTGGCATTCCCGACCTATACTGCTACCTTGACGAGGTGGTCGGGCTTGTGTGCTGTTTTGATCCGGCGGG
>LOND01000233.1:30937-43024 GCA_014220965.1 Paragonimus kellicotti
TATTAATTTTCAACCCTCTTAGTAATGTTTTCTCCTAGGATATTCCACGTCACTGTTGAGGAGGGCGGCAGCCCGAGTCACAGTACCTTTTGGTCAGTCTCATGGCTGTTATGATGATGATGAGGTCTGGCATTAGAGCACGACATGTTGTCCCAATGGATCGTGTCAGCAAACTTCTTGTTTGTTTTTAATTGAAATTCAACGACGAAGTTGGTAAAATAAATGTGTGTGTAACGCTATTGCATCATGTCAACTACTGTAAAGATTTACTTAACAGTTAGAGCTTCCTTTAAATGATCGGTGAAAATTATAAGAGTATAACATAGCAAATGAGGAACAATACAGGAGTAAAATCTAGGCGACGAAAGATAATAATGATTTCGAATGAACCACTTTTAAACGGAATCTCCTGACATTCATGAAACACAGCATTCACATGGACGGACCAGCATATATTTTGGCATAAAGTTACTCCTCCGTATCTGAACTACAATTTTGTGGAGGTAGAATAATCTTAAACGTGTAACTCCACGTGCTGCTTCGTGAGCTGGTGATGACGATTGACACTAACAAATGAAAACAATCTTCATCTTTTGATAGAGTCACAGACAGATTACAGTTCACCAGTTGTTCAATACAGACAGACTGTGTTGCAATGAGGTGGGATTGGAGGTGCCAGAGGGAGATAGCTCCAAAACAGCGTTTTCTGCACGCAAATGTACAGTTTCTTCTGGTGATGGCATTCCGTCTATAAAAGCTGTGAATGGAGAAGGTGACAGAGCAGCTTACTGGGGTAAACCAGACTCGGTTGAAGCACGTGTACTGTGTTCTGTTGGTGAGGTAATCACCCAACAGACTAAGTAGGCTTGGTGGGATATAATTACAGTTCGGACAGTATCACTCCGTTAGCGTAATTGAAAACATTTTAATTCAACAAACAGACGAGTGACCTTATATTGTTTATCTAGTAGTGAATGGGTGAGGCGAACAAGACAAGCAACAACATCCACTGGTGGATGGGTATCGTTCGCAAATCAGATTTCATAATTGCTGCTGTAGACTCAAAGATCAACTCCTGAGATAATGAGCAGTTTATGACCAGGAGTCGTCATTCGTCTTGAGGTATCTAAGATTAGACTACCATTTATGAGCCGATGAAACCGAAATTCGACTCAACTGATATAACTTGCCCAAATATGTTGACGAACTTGGTGTACTAATTTCTGTTTCGTTGCTCTTCTTCCATGTTTCATCAGAGACGGATGAGGAGCATGTATACTGTACTGAAGGTGTAAGTGGACTACTGAGTTGATGTAGTGTTGTGAACTTATCTGACAAACGGTAGGTGATGAACTAACTCAAACTCAAGAAGTTGAAATGAAAGACCGATATTTGAGAATATAATTCAATTTATTTCGAACCACAAGTAACTTTACGGGTGACAATGAGTCAAACAGTTTTTTAGAGTATGTGAAACAGTGACGTACCAATTAAATTGTGTTCTGTTTGTGTTTGAACCCCGGAGGGCTCAAGTGTTTGACAGTTATCAGACCAATCGAACTGAGGTGATGAGGACTCTGCTGCGTGGCTGTAGTCGTGAAGTGTCGGTTGATGAATATGAAGCTATGGCGGATTGTTGTCTGCAAACTGCTACCACGAACTTGACGATCAGCACAAATAATCTGTACAAAAATCCTTAAGCGTGAAACTTCTTAGACATTCCAGTAATTAGTCCAAAGGGAGGGTTGGACGACCGTTGATCGCCTATGCGGAGACGGACAACCACGAAAACTATACCGTAGAACCCTGAAGGTTTTCTGTGCATGAATTTTCCTGTTGCTCTTTGAGTTTGAAACTGAGACCTCCGGTTAGAGGCAGAGTATGTCCGCTAAGACTCGCTTGCCAACAAAGAATCAAAGAGTGCGTCGAGCTCGTGAATAAGTTGAAACATGAATAAAATGGTTGACCGACGAACTGAAACAGACGAGTCGAAGGTACTTAAATAAGGTTGCTGTGGTAACCAACGCGAACCAGGTAGTAACCAAATATAGGCCGCGGTGGTTTAAATGAATCATCATGATGATCCTTATTCAGAATGCTGTATGATACGTAGTCTTCTAAGAGTGGGACGTAATATCTACTGATTCATTTATTGATCAAAAAGACCACCAAATATTCGCGAATTACAGAAGGCAGCCAACCAATACCAACCCATTTGTTCACAGCATTTCTGCGTATCATTTTCTTTTACTGTACGTGGCAGATTACGTCAAAGGATGGATGAATCAGATGACGAACTGATCGGAGTTCACGCTGCATAAAAATGCGAAGTGGACGATAAACGAGAGAACTGTCAATGCCGTAGGATGAGGATGAACACACGAAATATGAAGTGATTGTCATGTGGTTGGAAGAATTGTTCAGAGTTGTATCGTAGATGGTGGTCCTCGTGACATCCGTTGCAGTGCATTTATAGCTGTCAGATAGGGCTAATCAACCAGAACATTCTGATAAAAGTATGAGAAATCGTTACACTCGGTATTGAAAACAAGTAAAATATTGTACGCCTGCTGTAACTGGAAAACAATCTTGGCCTGGGAAGTTTCTGATTGCTGAGCACAGGATAAGTAAAAATGCATGAACACTATTCTGAGCACTGTTTTCCACAACTGACGCGCCTTCACCTCCGTCGCAAGTCAGATGCCATTGGCATATTTCAGCGTGTTCCACATAAAACATCACGTTTTCGGTTGTCCTTTCCGGTTCGTGGTCATCATGACACTGACGGTTGTCATTAACTTCCGCGCGTGGGTCATTCTCACCTAGCCGTGCCATATCACTCACTTTGGACGCCAAGTAATGTGTAACACACTCGCTCTATCAGACCTAACGCACACAAATCAGTTAACTGGAAATGCAGAGTTATTGGCGCGCCAGTTACTCATAACCAAAAGATGATAACGCCAATAAAAAAAGACATACATGTATATAAAACACGTAAATAGTTGTATCCTATATATAGGCGGGTAACAAAATTGTATAATAGAAATGTTGGGACTCATCGAAATCTTGATAGCACTGTGGAAATGATTGTTGTAGATCACGGATTAAACAAGTGGAAGATTGTGGGGTGTGACGAAGAGATGGGTTGATGTGAGAGTAATCCTTGACTTGTAGTTCCTTTGCTGGGTGAAGCTGTACAAGTCTCGGAGACAAAATCCTCTAGGTGCGACCGCGTACCGCCTAGCTCGTGTTCCTGTGTCCGGGCCCGATGTATTTCAAACCCCTCATTATGTGAACACGTGTAAGAGGGCCTGATGGCTTTTTGGTTTGACAGTGTTCGTGACCAATGACAGTCCCAAACCATGAGCGGGATAATGTGTGTGGGGGGTATGCGAGACAGGATGGTACAGACACCAGCTGTGTCAGACGAGCTGGGCTTGCCAGCCGTGTCGGGTGCACAATGAATGAACACGGCTGTTTATCGAGGTCACTTTACAGTTCGGAATGTAGGGGTAAAGGTCACAAGACGTCGAACCGCGTTGAGGTATCAAATACGACGTGTCAACGCGGTTATTAGTGCAGACACAGGCAAAATGCGTCAAAAGTATGTGTCACTTGTAAGTGTCCTGTCAAAAAGACAGCTACAGAATAAAAATGTTTACGTACCCATTTAGAAACGTCACGGGCGTCGTCAATAGACGTTATTATGTGTTTTGATATTTTTCTTGGGATCGGTCTTATGAAATAGGATAGATAGAAAACACATTCGGTAACTGTAAATAATCTTTCCGAACTATGAAGTGAAAACGATATTCAGTTGCTATATGATAGAGCGCGAGCGTATCTTTCCCGCAGAAAAGTGTAATGTGAGGAAAGTGATCACTTTTCCGAAGATGGATGTTAGGTGAGGCTTACAGTAGGTGATAGAGGTGAAGGTTCGGTTTTCACGACATCCATGTGGGCTGTCGTAAAAGGATCTCTAAAGACAGTAATGTGGTTGAGAGCTACGGACGTGAGTTGCACAAATAGTACTCAATCAGCAAGTTGACCTAGTTAACATATACACCAGAAGCACAATAAACATAAGCACTCATTTTTAAACTAGGATAAACCAAAAGCGATGCAGTTATTTGTGATAAGTTTGTCAGTGAGCACAAAAAATTCCTGCAAGGTTATCTTCCAATGTTTCTTTCTGTGTTTCCTTCTGATTACTTCGAAACTTCAGTATGTGCATCCACCTGAGTATTCACGAGCGTTATAATTTAATCGCATATCGTCGCCACACAATCTCAAAGCAGACTTCCGGTTGAAGTAAACGTCAACCAAAATACGTTTATTCTCTCAAGTGGCCGTGTACTGTCACTGGCGGCGTCGAAACATCTGACGCGCGTGCTGTTCTGATCACAGAATCATGCCATTTGCATAGCTGGCTTCCGTAAACCCGATGATGATATTTCTCACTTCTGGCCAGATACACTGGACCGTGACCCTCCGCTACAATATACGGCTCACTCCACTTTGCCAGGAACATTCTAGATCACGACCCTCTTGCACCCAAACTGCGCCGGTCTCTGTATGTGGCCTTCAAACCAAGTTCGAACACAGTGCATCAAAAAATGACTGCGGTTGGTTGCTAGTTGGTTGAGTTTTTGATTAGCTAATCTCCGGGATTCTGTTAATTTATACTGGTTCATCCGTGAGTCTCTCTACCTAATACTGCAGTCAGCTTTTCCATTGAGAGTCGAATTTTCTAGAGATCACTTGTCTTGCTCTACTTAACGTCTTTGACTGTTTAGGAGATTTCAGCCAGTAATTAGCGAGCCGAACCAGGCAATTCCAGAGCCTTAAAATATGTGATGAAAACAATGGTGAATTGTTTCCAGGCTGCTGGGAACATTCTCTCAGTGAAGCAGTCTGACAGCATTCATTGTTCCGATTTCTTTTCAGCTGCTGGCTAAGTTCTTGACAATTTCACTCGCAGAGACACTGCGTTGCCTTTAGCGTTAACAGAAGGAGCCCCTTAAATGTCACATTGCCTCCAAAAAGCAGACAGATGAACCAGGCGATCAGATACATCCCAATCTTGCAGCACCCCTTGAGGCCACCTCCATAGCAGTCTTCCTCCTGCTCGTGAGAGATATACTTACAGAACCGCTGGCTTCGCCAATTAGGTCCTGACTCCTACCAATTCAACTACGTCTTCGAAGTCCTCTAAAAAGCTCTGAGCATTCCCGTCGTTAAAGAACTGCAATCCTGATCACGGCTTCAACCGTTGTTAGCCAATAAAGCAAATGTCACGAGGATGATTTATGTAATAGATCGCCGCGAGTGAAATACATTTCAGGAGCACAAACACTCGTCAGAACAAAATGATAATCCCGGAGTGATGTAGTCGCTAACATCAAGCTCCTGTGTTGAAAAACACCGTTTCCTGCCAGATTACTCTCCAAAGTTTTTTGGACTTTCCCTCCATCCAATCGATATTTCAGCGAGTACATTCGTCCGATGGTTTATATTCAGAACACCACTATGGTTCTCGTTCATCAACTCCTCAAACCCATGACGTTTAAGTTTGGCGTTGAAAGACGCCCTTGCCATGATCCCACGCAAATTACTAAATAAATTTCGTAGAAATTCTGTTTAGTAGTAGGCAACAGCTAAATGTTATAACTGACGGTCAGCAACTTGATGCGCCGCATAAAGCGCGTTTGTTTTCTGTTTAGCGTAAATGGAGCTTAGTTCATCCGTTTTGCCCAGTCAACCCGCTCCACTTTATATTGTATGTCACAATGAGAGCTAATTGTGTATAATTTGTGCTTCATCATGTTACTCAACCAAACGGGCACGTTAAAATGAAATTTAACAACCAGACCAGCGGGATGTGAATAAGTGACACCTCTCCGTTTCTCAAAGCGTATGATCTCGTTCTTTGTTATAGTTCGAGTATAGATGGTTTATCTCGCTCATCCATACTGTGGTCAGAAGAGTCGGAGGTTAGGAGTGATGAAGATCCAAGGTTAAGAATCTTAGTTCTAATTGCTTGGAATGCATCAACGTTATCACCGATGCTGTAGTCGGTCATTGGCACACTGGAGTTTGATGGATCTGGATCCTTCTTTGAACCAAATTCATCTAGAAAATGGAGCTCATTTTTACCAATTAGGGCTAGACGTTTGAAGGACAGCGTCTTTGTCTTCCGTCAGGCAGTCAAACATGAACATAGTTTGGGTTGCACTCCACTAGTTCCACTTCGTCCATCAGGGGGATCGTATTTTGATGAGTTCGCGTTCCGCCGTAAGAGAATGGGCCTGAGGCGGAAGAACCGTGTTAGTAGTGACACATCTGTGCTGGATTTACGACTGTAAGAAAACAACTGTTCACGCGATACAGTGTTAGTTGCGGTGCACAAAAAGGAATGAAGTGAATTAGGGCATCGAGAAAAGTTGCGTCCCAATGGCTGAGAGGCAAGCCTTATGATTTCTTTCAGGCGTAATTACTTTCCATAAGGTCCCATTCTGTCTTTCAACTTGTCGATTAACTTGAGAGTTGTGGGCGGTATTTCTGTTGGTGACTATCCCTTTGCTGTGTATGTAGTGTTTTAACTGCTCAGACATAAAAGAGGAACCTCGGTCCGAAAGTACATAATATGACGAACGAGAATTTCGAATATTAGTCTATTAGAGTGAGAAGATATTTATTAGGGATGATTGAAGGAAGGCGTCATTTGAAATCGACAGTCAAACGACTGGGCTGCTTTGATTGAGTTCACATCAGGTGGTTTACAAGACCGAGGCTTGGTTTCCGCATAAACTGAACAATGCGGAGTCAATGATTTGAATTGCTCAACAGAGAATTATAAATTTTTCGAGCGTACAAAATGAGGCATCCGAATTACACTCGAATGACACAAGGAACAGGGAAGTTCTTTGTAAGACAGTGTTCAACGGTTACGAGACAATGCATCAGCTATATGACTTTGGTGTTCCTTCGTCGATACTCGACACCGGAAGTGCATCATAAAAGTCCAATCTTTGGTTGTTGGATTTTATTATTTTCGATTCTGATTGCGTGATTCGTATCATTCCTGATCATTAATCAATCGGAAGTGAGTTTCCAGCAAGTAGTGTCTCCATTTTCAAATGGTTTCAACTATGGCATAAGCTTCTTTTTCTACAGCAGAATGTTGTTCACTTTGTGAATGGGTTCTGAACAACAAAGCAGCTGGTCTTCTATTTTGAGTAATGATGACAGCTGTTGTGAAATTGGGAGGTTTTGTTTCAACGACTAGTAGGACAGTGCGATCAATCGTCATGACGATAGCTTTTCTCAATTCCTCCATTAGTAGCAAGAATATTTTGTTTTTTACGTGGGGACGAATTGTATCCGACAGGTGGGAGATCCACTGAAAATAATAGGCGAACACACCACCGACACGCTGTTGGAACTTCGGATTACGAAGTGGGGATAAATTTTGAAGAGGTTGTCGATGGTCAGAATCCAGTTTAATAATCCCTTTGGAAAATTCCTGAGCCAAGAGTTCAATTTTCCTGGTGCATATAACACTCTTGTCCTCTTCGAGGATGATTTCGTACTTCTGGACGACTTCAGTTAATGTAGCCAGGTTTCGGTCGTGAGTTTTTCTGTCTTCTTCACATACTGTGATGTTATCGACATACGTAGAAGTCGTTATCAATCGTCCTTTTTCAATAACAGTGTCGATTGCCGGTTGAAAGACTGCGACACAGTTGGTTACTTCGAAGGGGATGTGACAAAACTGATGCAAATTCTCACACGTTCCAAAAGCAATGTACATTTTCTCTTCTGCAGATCAAGTTCACTGTACGCAGCATACTTTGTTATTTTTTGATCAAGTCATCGAGTCTCGACAAAAGATAGACATCCAGGTAAGTGTATCGTCTGATGCTTTGGCTGTATTCAATAACCATCCTCTTTTTATGGTTATCGTTCGCATTAACCAACGGTCAAGCGCGCCACAGAGATACGGAAGGTCCAATTATTTTGCCTTTCAGCAGTCTTCAGACCTCCGATAGGAAGAAACGTTCGTCGTTCTGTGAGTGTCGTCGAGATCCTGTTGTGATCAGCTAACAGTTGAGCGCGAGATTTTCAAACGAATAAGGCGCCTCAACCTGAACCGTTAATAAGTCACAGTGAAAATCCGTAGTTATCAACATGGAAGGGTGTTACAACTTTTGAATGCAACTTGAGAAAGTCGTGACCCAACAAAACTTTGCACAAAAGTCGGGGAAGATAGATAGTTTAATCCTAGGATGGCGATGATTCTTATGCTGAATACTGACAAAACAATGACCCTGAGTGTCATTTGACAGGCGGATAGAAGACACAGTGATTGTACTAAAGGACCTTTCCATCTGCCGTTTATTTCTTCTCACCAACTTAACATACATGAGCTCCCAGCGTTCACAAGTGGGATACTGTTTACCATGAGATCCACGTTTATATTACTCAGACAACTGGACGCTGCTGTGACAGTCATCGAGAATAGATTATTTATTCGTAACTGTGATGGTTCCAGAAATACGCAAATTAACCCCAGAGATAGTTTCGACGCAGTAGTAATGTAGTGAGTAGGAGCGATCATGCTATACTACTCACACCACTGTAATTCAGTAGTGGAACCAGAGCATATATTTTGGCACCAGAATAGCTTGCAGGAAAAATACAAGAAAGTGCGGCATGAAATGACTCTTGGTACGTAAGGGAACGTAAAGGAACTGAGCGTTGACGTCTGTGGCAGCCGTGACGGTCGGGGCCGAGTACCGTATGCAGATGAGTGTTTTCGTTTGTTGTCTTGTTGAAACGCATAACCCACGCGTTGCTGTTCCGAATAAACAACCCTTGTGCCATCCGCGTTTTGGATCACAACAGTAATAACACCTGAACTGAGCAAATCAGGTATTTATCTCTCGAGCGCAATTGTACAGCTTATTGTCAACAATGTAATAAAACAACAGTAATGAGAAATAGGTTTAGTGACAATCACCACATCCGCCACAGTTTAAATGAGAGTCAGGATTGCTATTGTTTCTGAGGCGTTCAGACAGTTGCAACTGTGGTGGTTCGTTCTCAACAGCATCTTCAACCGAAGGACTTGAACCTAAAATAGACTCAGAAACATCGGTATTAGTAATAAGGCACTGCAAGGGCAGAAGCAGGCAAATTATAGACAAGTTGTTGATGTGTCTACGATGGACAGATCCATCATCTAAATCAGGTATGCGACACATTCGAATACCCAGGTTATTGAGCACAATTCCTCGAGATAATCGAAGGCCACTTCCACGATGATACACAACTTCAGCTGATTCCAAACTAAGCATGTTGGTTCGGAGAACACGGTTTTTGAACAGCTTAGCTGGACTGCTCCCAGTTGTTGAGTGGTCAGAATTTCGATACTGTATCAAACAGTTATCCATACCAGTCACGGTACCCTCTAAAAATGGTCCTTCTTCCCACGAAACTTGCAGATGGAATATTTTGCCGGACAATGAACTCAAGGATGTCTATCACATTACCACAGAAACAACCCTCGCTACTTCCGGCAGCACAAAATTTAAGATTGCACAAGAGAAATAAGCAGGATACGCGAACAGCGTAGATACCTCAGTAGATGTCGTAAGACTCGAAGAATCAACATACGTGTTATTACACCGCTGATGAAAGCGCCTCTGACAGCGACATCACGCTATTCTTCAGCAGGGACGAATTGTAGTTGCGATCTTTCGTTAACAATTTCAGTTGTTGGAAGTATTCGTCGTGTATGCACCTAGCTAGGAGAAGACGAGAGATTTCGTTTTTTTTTGGTTTAGTACAGACTGTCTCGAGGGTAGTTACAGCTGATGCAAAAGTGAGGCACTCGGCAACATACTCGTACACAGGAGATATGTAGTTAATTGGTATGTAATTTGTTAGGTTCGAGTGCTTACATCGCAGCAAAGAAGTTTGTAGATGTTCTACACCATGCTGTTTTTGAGGCTAATGCGGAACTAAGATCAACATCAAATCGATCAGATCGTAGGAATCGTTCCATTTCGATGAAACTGTGAGACGAATAAATTGCGATGATTGAATAAACGCAACGATTCAGTTAGCCGGAAATTGAGAAGAAACGAGACCGGTAGGAAAGGCTTTATTCGTCTCACAATTAGATTGGCAAGTAAAGAGAGAAAAGGAGGAGCAATTGAGATGAGTCACACAATGGAATAAAACAAGAAAAGAACGACAATGCATTGTTACATTCCACTACAACAAAAGCTATCACTCAACTGAAAGTATGGTGATATACTTAATCCAAAATTATCCTGTACCAAGACACTTTTGTACTAAACTTGTCTTTAGGAAAATTTCACCATTGCTGAGCACATTTACGCATTGTCTCGTCCAGTTATTCAGTGCAAACCTGTACAGTTACATTCAAACTACAACTATTCACATTTGACGTTTATTTTTCCTATTACTGCTATCTTAAGCAGTGAAGTTAGTATTGTAAGCCAAACGAAATTTCAACGAAATCACAAGTCACGCACTAGCCATATCAGCAATTGCTTTCAGTAAAGTGGTTTATCGAAAAAAGTAATTTGTGGTCGACCGATAACCAGTCTGGTAGATCTGGTGATTTAGAAGTGACCCAGTTGCAAAAAAGCTGGGCTTATGCCCGACTCGAACCAGTAATATAATTTAAGTGCTCATTGGTGGCGCGTGTGGATTCCGGCGTAAACTGACTAACAAAGCTTTCTTTTAGAGTCGATCTCTTAGATCATTCGGTTTTCAATAGGATTCAACATTGGGAGCTAGGGCACTAGTCATCCTCCATTTTACTTCTTTCGTGAATACACTTTTGAGGTGCATTGTCACATAGCAAATCAATCACTGACATAGATGTACTGATCTTCAGGTGATCTAAAAGAGTTTGCAGTTACCCCTCATAATCGTTAGAACTATTCTCCATATTGTACAGCATAGCACTCCGTATGTTGTCGTAACTCCAATGAACTAGATATTATTTCTTTTTAGCTATTCTGTTACAGAAGCATATGCTCTCGTCCCACTCATTGAACAACACGTTAACATTGTACAAAACAAACTGAAATCCACACTCTAGCTAACTGACTTCGAATAACACATTATCAGTCGATGAACATATAACAGCCGGAACTCCAAGTTTTCAATAGAGTATACGACAGCCGATATTTTGCAGCTTGTTGACAACTATGCATTTACTGCACTACTACACGATACACAGCTGTTATCGATAATTGCGTACCATCCACTCCCCCGTCCAAATTCCAGTGTAACCACTGGATCCACTGAAACTCATTCAAACAACACATCAACATCTGTTTCCCATGGAATCAATCGAATCTACACTTCGTAACTGAAGCAACCTACCAGTAAGCAGTAGTACACTTTAATCCATACAGAAGATTAACCGTCCACCAGTCACCAACCTTTTCAATAGCACGTTAACGTGTTTCTTGACCAATGAGAGGACATTTGCGTCTGTCAGCCATGTGCATCAACGATGTACTGGAAGTGACTTCACCAAGTGGTTCGATCTCAAAGTACAGCTCAAAAATTATCATCGGTCGTAATGTTTGTTCCCACTGAATATAAGACCCATAGACAGTCCTAACAACTCGAAACCCCCTACCGGTCACAGGAACCAATAGTCCATTGGTTAATGGATTGTGGAAAACAGTATTCGAAGTTGTCCATTCAAATTTGACCGTTAACACTGTTTCAACTGGGAAAAGTCAAATAGACAGTCGAACAACTAATGTCGCTTCCTCGGTCACAGTGAGCAATGCAAAAGGTATCGAACGAAATTTGGTGTCCTATCACATTCTTCCAATCGGGTCCAAATATAGAAATGTAAGCTACTAATACACCAAGGCTAATTGCTTTAACATGTAACGGACAAACTTACACCTTGGAAGACACCAAATGAATAAATAAATAAAAATTGTGATGAGAAAAGGAAATAGAGAAACCATGTGACAGAGGATCATGCCTGCTGCACTCTAACTTTGTCACATAGGGACCACT
>LOND01000233.1:45194-62343 GCA_014220965.1 Paragonimus kellicotti
GTTGGAATGCGGTGCTCGAAATATAGAGACCATGGGATGCACACAGCTGCAGCAGTCTGTCGCCATTGTCAGTGCGTTGTGCCCGGACACCAAACATACCTCCCAGCCGCTTCTCGTCCGGGGAAAGCCGACCAAGCTGGGCATTCAAATCGCCCGCTAGTATGATGATGTCTGAGTGTTTGGTTTGTTTCAGGAGGTCAACGAGGGCGTCATAGAACGCATCCTTGGTATCATCCGAACAGCTGTCTGTTGGAGCGTACGCCGATATAATGAATACACAACGTCTTTCTGATTTGCGTCGACAGACTTTTACCGATGTATTGAGTCTGACAGCGCACAAGCGACTGTTCACTGGGATCCAATCGAGCAAACATTGCTCTGCTCTGGAACTCAGTGCGATTCCCACTCCAGCTTGACCGCGAGATTCAGCTTCGGCGTCACCAGAAACCCTGAGAGAGAAGCGCTTGAATCGACAGTTATCTAGAGGTGAGCTCAAATGGATAACGGTGCTAGGCTATAAATATGAAATATGGTTGCTGTAAAAAACGTTTATCACTTGGGTTTCTGGAGAGAGAAAGCATTTCCTCAGGTGACTTAACTGAATTCCTGAGAGAAATGTGATGATTTACTCCCTGACAATATAATCGATATACAGTCCACCCTCTGTCATTGCATTTACAGTGGTCCCTATGTGACAAAGTTAGAGTGCAGCACGCATGATCCTCTGTCACCATGGAGGATGAAGATCCCGTGGCCGCAGCCGTTCGAGGATGGGGACGTCCGGAGTTTCCTGGAGGATTTCGAGGACGTGGCGGAGGCGGTCGGAGTCAAGACCGACCGGGCGAAGCTGGCGGCCCTGCGGATGCTGCTCAAGAGGCAGGGCGAAGGCGGTGCTGGAGGCGGCGCGAAGGAGGCGCTGATCGCCGGGTTCGGCAGCCCTGCCGACTGCCAGGAGGCAATGCGGCGGTTCAGGGGCGCCCGGCTTGGACCAGGAGGCGACGCTCTTGTGTATGCCGTGTCACTGCGGGCAACGTTGTCAAGAGCCCTGCCGCATTTGGACGAGGATTCAGAGCAACGCATGCTGACGGACCAGTTCTTGGATGGAATGCCACCAATAGTCCGGGATCAGCTCAGAGTTGCGCTCATTGCGCATCCGATGACATTGGAACAGCTGGCTGATGCGGCTCGACAATTGCTGGCAGAAACCTCCCCGACAGTCAACGAGTTGAAGACAGGTGAACTGAGTGAACTTCGATGCGCAGTGGAAAAGTTGACTCAGGAAGTGGCGGCTTTGAAGGTGAGGAAGGAGGATAACCGTAGCGACGTCTGCTATCGATGCGGAAGACGTGGGCACTGGCAAAGAGTTGGTTGGGTAATGAGAACGGACAGGTATCCGCTGCGTGCAATTGGCTGCACCACTGAAGGCAATGGTGCTGATTTCGCATCGGGCCTCCCATAGTATGCATACATAGAAGCATGCATCCAGAAAAGATAAACGTAGAAGCATGCTTGCAGTCGAGATCCACAGGACCATTCTTCACTAAAAGGCTGGTAAAATTTCCGTCTGTTCTAATATTGAACAAGAAACTACGACTGTACGACGATACGTTCTGGGAGCAGTACCGTACACAGATGAGTGGATTTGTTTGTTGTCATGTTGAAACGCATAACACTTGTTGGTTTTCTGAATAAATAACCCTTGCGCCATCCGCGTTCTTGGCTCACAAGACTACTTCAAATTATTCGATTAGATGAGTGGAGCCCAAAATGTCAGCCAGCTAACGAGCAGTTCTCGGATCAGTTGAATTATTAATACGCACCACTGTCCACAGAGGTGCTCCATCCTTGTGTATTCCTGCTGCACCTTTCACTTACGGCGCTCCCACGCCAATTTGCTTTATGCAGCTGTGATGATTTTCCGTAATATATCCGTGCAACGACAATATCTTCAGTTGCCTCGCTATTTGCTTTTCCAAGAGTATTTTATTCTCCGCTGTTTTGTCCTCCTTAAAATTTCATTTGTCTTGCAGAATGATTATACTTGCAGCGCACTGGTATTCGAATACAATCTAATTCAGGGATAATATCGAAAATTTCCTAAGTCTGCACAACTGAAGACAAGCAGAGTAGGTGATTCAGGTTTTCATCCAACAGCTCCAATTTCACTGCTATGACAGTACAATAGCGGCAGGATATCAGTTTCACACGTTGGGCAGGAAGCAGTTCTACTTCATGTAACTATTTATAATGCTTACAATCCAAAGGACCGTTAGAGGTACAAGTTCGAGAGCACCGACTGTCAACAATGAAAATTACTTTTGTACGCCGTAGTTGAACCATACTCACTCTTTACGTGTTATTGGAATTCAGTGTTGATCAAGGTCAAACCTACGTAATGTACACTTGTTTCAGGTCCAATTTATCATTAACGATAAGTGATTATGTGTTGTAAATTCAGAGTTTAACCCGTATACAAGATGTAGAAGATCATCCCAGTGGAGTGGTGCTCAACGTTAGGGCTGCGTAGATCCAATACTTACATGATAGGCAAACGGCTTCTGTGCTGTTGTACATCATACAGAGAAATCAAAGGTATAAGATAGTTGTCTAAAAAACAAACACTTTTTTAACTTTATTTGCACAATCACCTCCGTTAGAGGTTAGGGCAGCACGCATTGTGAAGCATTTCAAAACATGGCTTAGAATTTCATGATGATAAGTTTTTGTTTTCCCACGGTCTGTGAACTTTCTTTGCCGACCCTGTATTTGACGTACTGACAGAAAAGATATCGTCTAGATTGATAGGCAAGGGCGTAGACGCCGGCACAATTGATCCACCTAGGCTGATCCACCATCATCATTATTCAAGAGGTTCCTTAGGCCTTTTTTCGTCCACCCAGTGTGTGGCGTGGTATCTGTTGTCGCATGGGACTGAAACCTAATGAAACATTTCCAATTGTTCCATGCCAGTTCAACAATCTGCTTCAGTACCCGATGATGGGAATGGTCTATCGCTCAACGGGTTTAGATGTTACCATTTCAGTCGAACTGAAGGGTACCTTTTTGTGAGCCTTTTTTTAATCTTCGCAAGATATCACTAGCACAACAATCGTCAGTTGATATGCGTTGTCAAGCAATTCTCCGAAGGTTGTGGGCACTGCTTGGTGTGACTTTTCATCTGCGGACAACCCATCGCCTGTTTGGTGTTAAGGTTATCTCTAGTCCCTTCTGACGTTCACCATAGGTCGTATAAAAGAAAAGTAAATTAATACACTTTGGTATGTCAACCGCGGTTCAGAAGTTATCTAGTCTTAGCACGATTTTTGTTCAAGCCATATTACATATAGTCACCGCTTGACAAACTAAATTCAGTAGTATGTGAGGTAACGTGATCCGAGTATGCCGACACCCTGGCTGATTGCGTCACTTCACACCGTGAAATGGAGACGTGGTCAAACCAATGTCACCAGCGCTCTCTGCATATTTCAGTGCATCCAAAGAAACCACATTTAAGGGGTTATGACACTTGAAGTGTACTATTTACAAACACCTAATCTTCCTAACAAGTTTACACATGACTTAATCTGAAACCGGATATTTTCTGTACAGCCCAATCATTAGTTAAAATGTCGCCAGAACCGACAGTCTAACTGCGCCGAGCATGGATTGTGTAGGCTTCGTATACTGCGATTGCGTATAAGTTGAGTTACTATATATGCGTGTGATGAGCTGAGCCAGTAGTCTGATTGAACGCTGAGGCAAGCTCAGTGACGACATCCCTTATCCCTACTTGAGTTCCTCGATTGTCTTTGTGATCGCCGAAGATAACTGTTTCTACATTCTCATGGAATTCGTAAGTCAATTAGGCGAACAGCTGTTTTCCGTCATTCTTATCAGATTTTTAAAATTACACAGAGTACATGCGATTTATATGTGAAAAATTAGAATAAGTCAAGTGGATCAATAAAAGCATAGACATGGGGCTTCGAAACAATCAAGACAAACCACATCAACAATTGTAATGGACAAGCAGGTATGCGCTAGACCCTCGTCCACTAACAATTTAAAACGCCTTTCCTGAAGAGCAATCGAAACGTAGTCCCAACAGGCATCGAACTAGAGAACGCAGTGGGTTTGGAAACAAACCGTATATTTCCAGCAATGTTTGGAAATATAAGTAGTTAGCTCTAGCCTAGTCTGGGACCAACGGCAGCAACTGAAGAGAAAAAAAGGCGCAAGATGGACTACAGCCCACTCGGCGGCACTCAAAAGTGCGTGGAACCTTCGAGTGCGTTAAACAACGCTCGAAAAGGTCCGGGTTAAACGACCTTGAAGAATGGAATAGTAGATGAGTCGTTAGGAAAAGGACAAGCATTCGCTGCGTGCAATTAGTTGCACGACTGAAGAAAGTGGCACTGAATTCATATCAGGCCTCCTATAGCAGGCGTACACAGAATCATGCGTACAGAACAAGCAAGCGGGAAAA
The DNA here is from genome assembly GCA_014220965.1 of Paragonimus kellicotti. NCBI lineage: Eukaryota > Metazoa > Platyhelminthes > Trematoda > Plagiorchiida > Troglotrematidae > Paragonimus > Paragonimus kellicotti. The sequence goes on from LOND01000233.1 coordinate 49,681, forward strand.
CGGTTGCAGCCGGGATCCTTAGAGAAGCCACACGATCGCTGGTCACTACATGATCAATCATTCGTCAACAGCCTTAGTCCAAGAGTAACGGGCAACCAGCAGATTCGTGACGTATGAACATCTCCCACAAAAGCAACGCTGCTTCTTGGTGGTTAGTTTGATATCCTCAACCGTGGCCCGGAGACAGTTATCTTGTTAGCTCTCCATTACTTTAGGGACCACTGAAACAACGCCATTTGTCGATCGTTCACTGGCTCATCTCTGCATTTATCTTCGAATACAGGTGTGATTGTTAACTGTTTGCAGGGTTACGGTAGACGGCCAGTTGACAAGGAGCGATTAAAAAGTACTGTTAATTTGGTGGCAAAGCTTTACAACTGCTGGCTGAAAACTGGTGATCATCGAGTTAACAGCTGCTGGTCAACAATAACGAGAAACGGCTGGCACACGAATATAGGAATCACGGATACGTAGCGCACAGCGTAACGAAAAAGGAAACTCCAGAAGACCTTGACCTTCAGTCGAGAATGTATTTGCTCTCTAACCAAAGGTAACATTGCAGACCAGCGTCTGCATATATAGTCTCTGAACAGCCTTGAAGAATCCCACGTTAATTGATGCATTAAAAGTGGAATGGGACAGAGACAGAGGAGAAACCTGCAACAAAGTTAAATTTTAGCAAATCATGACGCAAAAAATTCAAAATTACATTATTTTTCGGAGGTGAATCAAAAAATGAACCATTCTGGGAGAAAAGACTTTAACCAACAAAAGCAAATGAACTGAATGAACTTGGGATAGCAACTGAAAATTGGCAGTTTTGACGGCGAGGAAGACAGGAAGGAACCCTAACAAATTGCGTTACGGATGCGGATGATTTGGACACAGGTAGAGACTGCGCACTGAGCAGCAAAAATCGGTACTTAAGTAAACAATTATGTCCCTGGATGAATTCAGAAGACACAATTAGGATTACGTAAGTTGTACTCTGCAGAGACATTTCGACCGTATATCGTAACCGATGTAATCGGTCGGGATGTCTCTGCAGAATACATCTTACGTAATCCCATTTGTGTGTTCTAAACTTAAACATTTTACCGACCGCTCTTTAGGAAACTCAACTGCAACAATTCTGGACTTCAGCTGCATTCGAGCCAGTGGCAGAATCAGCGGCAACTGCCTTACTAGCTGAAGCAGGAAGACACGCCAGAAGCTGACTGTTTTTTTATTTGGGGTAAACAACTCGCTAATGAGCACGATCGACAAGGTCATGGAGGAAATCTGCCGGAGCTGGGAATACTGTTTGAGTAACATAGGAGCAGTGATTTCATTGACTGGGGCAAGGTTAGGGAAGATCGTTCGACCGTGGATATTGGTCGTTCAAACAGCTGATGAATTTATACTTAACGTTAACAGCCTCACAGAATACGACGTCCGGGACGATGACCATGTTATCAAACGACCACTCACGATGTGTTCGGATGCACCAGGAGCAGACTTTCTTGACTATGCTGAAGCCGTGATTGAGTTGAAACACGATATTCTGGTAACGGCTTTTGGTGTGACTCCAATAATGGGGAGCCGCAGCTTGGATAGATTAAAGTGAACGCACCTAAAACGACTCCATCATGTAACAGCTCGCTATGGAACAGATTAGTAGACAAACTCTGAGAACTGTCCATTAAGGATGGAGAATGCACGACTACTGTGATCAGACCGAACACGAATTCCTTATTGAGCTGAGGCGATTTCGATCGTCCTGTCTCAAATGATTTCCAGTGTACATACGGCAGGAAGGTGAATGTTAGAACAGACTAAAAGAGGGAAATATCGAAGAGGCGGATAACCCATTAAATCCTCCTGTCTTGTTGGCGAAGAGAAGCAATGGGAAATTTCGATTTTGTATCGACACCAAAAGGTTCATCGAGATTATAATCCGTATATTCGCGGCCGTCCCAGCGGAGTCATATTTCTGATAAGCCACAGAATGCCAAAATATTCAGTGTTGGATTTGAAGTCAGGATATTGGCAAGTGTCAATCAAGTGATCAGAACGAAATAAAACATATTCAACTGATGGAGAGAAACAGTATCGGTTTAAACGTATGCGCCGTTTAGGCTTTCAGGTATCCCACTCACGTTTAAGTGACTGATGCTGATTACCAAATGCTGTCTACAGAGATGATATTGTTATCTATAGCTCTGAAGAGGCAGTGCACGTGATACACGTTTCAGTTGCATTGGGATATCACAAAGCATAGACTAGAACGCCGAATCATAGTACTTGCCAGAAGCACACAGCTATCAGCACGTGCCTTCGCTAGTTTGAAAGGCAACTCGTCAGTAACAACGTAAACTAAGATGTTGTCCGAACAGGTAAACTAATCGAAAGCCTCAAGCAACCTACATCAAATATCAGACAGGATCAAAGCCAGCCCAAACTTACAACGAAAATCTACAACCCGAGAATGCAAATCCCATGCCGAACAGACCAGCCATGGCATTTAACCCGTTTGCCGTAGTTTACATGTCACCTGCAGAACTAAGCAAAGCGGCGTTCCCTACGCAATCAATAAAGGACAGCTTAGGATCTGGTAGAAGCTTTTTTAAGATCTTTGAAGCTATCACGTGCTCCTTTGAGAGTGTCACTAATACCTCAGCTGAACAGGAAGACACTCGGACATTCTTATCGAACATCACAGGAAATGAGGAACGCTCGAAACCCTTGCTCATAAATGCGCTTAAAGCGACCTTCGTAACTTCAGCGGATCATCACACCTAATTGAAACTCCCCTACGGCGGAGGCAGCCGACAGAAAGCATGCCGAATAACCATAGAAAAATCCGCCCTCCGGTCTAGAAAACACCACGACCATGGCTGAGGAAAGGAGTGTCGGTGACCTGGTATGTCTGAAGTTTGGAACCAGGCAGCAAGATATTCCGCTATCGTGCCGACCTGTTCGTAATTACCACGAGTAAGGACGGTGGTAGAAACTGATAACGAAAAACTCAAGGGTTTTACAAGCCTGACGGTCCGAAAAAACTGATGCTATCCTGGCAGCCAAAATGATTGGTCACAGGAAAAGACCATAAAGAAAACCCGACCCAATGTTTACAATTGACAGCCGATGCTAAATGACGGAAGTGGACAAGAATATGAACGTAGCAGCCAAAAATCTGTGAGCAGGCAAAGGAAGATAAAATAGAATGTAACTGGCCGATTGCAACAAATGGCATCATGATAAACGGATTACGAATTTCGAGAGACGCGATACCCGTGCACCAGCCAATCCTCCACCTGAAGCAGTCTCACGCAAGCGTTAACGAGTTACCGAAAATTGTGCTACCAATTAACGTAACAAATGGCAGGGGAAATTGACAAAAACACCAATACTAAGTGCTTAAATTAAAGGTATACTCCAGGCTCAAGTAGGAGATTTGACTGTTCTCGGCAACATTAGTTCTGCTAAGACATCAATAAATACTGGGAGCCTCGTTAACATTTGGGCATATGAGAAGACAATACAATGGAACATCACCATCTGAATCAATCATCTCTGACAAGCCAAGTGACACAAACACACGAATAGCACGCTAGATAAATAGTAGAAAGGAGAAATGGTATCACCTAAAGGTTGTATAACCCAGAAGTCACGCATGGCCGGTTGGTCAGCACAGAAATTTTTCAAGGTCGCTCATGGAGAATAAAAGATATCTACGAACGCACGTGTAACGCCCAAACTTATAAGGTTGTCGTGCGCGCCGACTTCATCGTCAACGGTAGCGAGAGATCCTCTAATCGTCAATTAAACGAATAGTAGGCGACAGTTGCCCGATAATCAAGAAGTGCGATTTATTCAGGAAGAAATAGACGTGCCGCGAAAAAAAATCTGCACTACGAGCACCGGTCACCCGAGTACCATGAGTTTTGAAGGAAACGACAAACCAACAAAAATGAGCCACTTGTGTGAGATGACAGAACGTACATTGTATCTAATTCACTCAATAGGTGAAACAGCGGGATAAGTCGCGAGGCGATCGGACAGAGGAAAGAAAATATAAACCATTCGGTCGACAGGTGTTGTTGGCCAAGTTAAGCAAGTCGCGAAGCCTCACGTATAGACAACTGGTTCTCAAAACAACAGCTGAGCAGGTAGATGTTAATCACTGCAACTAATTTTTAACTCACGGCATTCCCACATATAACCTGGCTTATTAGGCAATCGCAATTTGAGTCCAAATTCCAACAGATGCAACTCAAAGTAAAATAGTCGGTAGGCACAGACACCAGCAGAATACTGACGAGAAGCCGCAGTCCGTGATGAGCCGAATGACCGGAGTCGACAGTGGTTGATTAATAGCAACGCACTTAGATCTGTGATCAGCTGGCCCATTCGGCATCACGGTGAGCGATAAGACGAACAGGCAGAAACCACAGCTAATCAGAAGCCAATAGACAGTCGAAAGTCCCGCAATGAGCATACAGGATTTTAGGCACAAGGATGTGTGGGAAAAAAAAGAACTAAGTTTACTAAAGAACCAGGTTTTTTAATGCGGCTTGTATCCAAAAAAAAATACACGGGCAAACTGAGCTTACTTAACAAAAGGAAGATTGGACGCTAAAGTCAGCAGTTCATTTACAAGGATAGAGAAGGCTAAGTGTGCCATCGTGGGAACCAAGCAACATCAACGAAATAACAAACGAATGTTGAACAGATGAGCCAACGTTGGCTGCTTTACACAGAAACTGAGAAGAAAATCAGCGATAGTGACGAGACAAAGAGTAAGTGAATAACTGATCACGGGAAGTATAGATTACAGATTAGAGAAAATTAGGCGGTTGACGGACCGAAATCTATGCGCCAGTTGTTAACCAAAGGACGGAAGAGGTCACCGAGTGAGAACGCACAGCTGGACCTCACCAGCAACAATTCGTACATGTGTAGACGATCCGCAGAGCCGTCAGTACGCCGTAGCCGGTGAACGACAAACTGAACCCGAACGCTTCAAGTCAACAGTTGCACTAAATAAAACGTAAGGTGAGCAAGCAAAACATAATTCACTTATAAAACCGCCAACGGCTTGACCAGATAGTGTTGTCATTCGATAAGCTGTTCACTGCAACAGTTGAGAGGAAATCTTTAAAAAATTCTACTAAAAGAAGAAGGAAACAAAAACGGGATAAGATGAAACAGATGATACGATGATGTTACGGATGCACGCACGCCGCTAAGAGACAGACAATGCCACGTCAGAACGCGTGCCTAATCAGCGACTCCAGTAATAATGAGGCATCTAATCTGGAAAGCGGAGTGAACGTCAACTATAATGAGCTAAACGTCATAGAAATAATTAACAACGAAACCTCGGCATTGAGTGATTCGTGAAATACCTTGGGAAGTAAATTACAGATCACATTTAAATCTCGTACGGATTCGTGCGATTCGTAACATGATCTATGTGTGATCTGAAACTAGTAAGCGCGCTCTAGGGATTTAATCACAGTGGGCGTTCAACGAAAAAACATATTATTCGACAAACTGCGGGTACATTTGGGATGAGATTGTGTGATAACGTTGACCAGCCAATCTGGAAAACAGTCCAATTCTAAGTGCACATGCCATCTAAGAATAAGTGAGCAGGTACTGACGTGGCTGGTAAGCGTACAGAGAAACGCAACTAAATGGTCAGGGCTTAGTTTCAACACCATGCGGTGTGTTATGACATGCGCGCGACTGGTTCGGTCTATTGTGACTCAACAACTTCTACTAATACTATATATAAACCATATAGTCACATTCTGGTTGGTTTAATTAACTCAACCAAACAGAGCAAGTTACGTGTGACAGACGTGGATAAGATTTATCGCATTTAACAGCGCGCTCGCATTCTTATCAACAGCGTCATCAACAACATCTTCGTCAGTAATTCATTCGTAATTGATTCTGATATCTAACTACCATAAACCCCCAAGCTTAGCATACTGTGAGTACTATCCATGTTTCCTGCACCGCAGCTTATACATTGCAGTCAGTATGTGGGACTGGATCGAGTGACAACACATTAAGCATGGTGCAGCAACAGTTGTGAAATCCTGCATGCAAATCGGAGGATAAGCAGTCAGATCATTCCCTCACAAAAGAAATGTGGGGACAACGCAACCGTATCTAGTAGATATACATATCCCATGTAAGCACTGTTTGGGTCAACGTTAAGAAAAGTACCAGTATAAAGGCATCTACAAAACATGCAAAGACGTAAACTTACCGACTAAAGAGTTGGGTAATCCGTCGTCATATAAGGCACGTTCGAGTTGGAAGCAGTGACTGGAACGCTTTTGTGACTAGAAGGTTGAAAATAGGTCAATCTGTGAGTGGGATCGAATGTATCACGTGTTAGAATTTGATGTGGGGACGGATGTAATAATTGTGTAAGGGGCTGCACAGTAGGAACGGGAATAGATCGACAAGGAGCTGTTGGGCCGGCGAGGTGTGAAGTGGGAAAGCCAACACGAACAGGCACAGTCGACTGAGTGTTGGACCCAGACACACAAGATGACGAGGGAAGCATGGGATTAGACACTCTGTCAACACATGAAGTTGTATCAAAAGGGGCAGACAAATGAGACTGTGGTGCGTTTAACGATCGCACGGCGCTGAAATACTGAACGTTGTAACAATCCTTTCGCGATTCTGTGGAGTCTGTTCTACTGAGTTGTGTGAGCGAAGTGGTCGTTTCGCGTGCGGAGGACCCACTGGCATTAACGGAAGCCATTACATCGGGATCAATGATCAGCCTCCCAGCATCCTCTTCCTCCGATTCATCTTCAGAAAATGTAGGAATATCAACCGTGTCTGACAATATACCCGAAGCCCGAAGGTCTGGGAAAACTTGAGGAAACTGAGAAAGGAGATCAGCTGATGGATCGCCGTATGAAGACTGAGGAACCGCTGTAGATTCACCGATAGTCTCGCCTGAAACAGACAAATCTTTGCAGGATTCGAGAGCGATGTTAGTTTGTAACTGTTGAGCACCAGAAGGAGAATCATACTGCTTGTCCGCCACACTATCTAGCTGTTTCAATAAACTGGCTGACACAGAACCATTAGTTTTGCCGACTTTTTTGACGGTGTTGTCCTTTTTCCTTTTAACCGAAACAGGCTGTCTCACCTTAGTCTTAGAAAGCACGATCTTCAAAGTACCGATAGATTCCGGGGGAGTGACGATCGAAAGACAACCGGTGTCAGGTTGGACAGTGAAGGTTCGTTTTTTAATGACAGTGAACATTCTTCCACGTCCACGAGCACGTCCTCGACCGCGCCCACGAATGGTAGTGTTGGTACGTGCTGGAAGTGCAGGTGTATTGTCGCTACAAAAATCAAAGGAAAATTCATTGTGAATTTCTGTCGGCAAAAGTGTTGACAAATTACGGGGACTAGTTCTGACAGGAGCACCAAGATGTGAAGAGCTACCTCGCCTGCCTCTGAGACCTCGCACGCGTCCGCGAGAGGATAGACCACGACGGACGTGTAAAGCGGGAAGAGGCGGTGGGAAGGAAGATGGGTCTTGGGTTGAGGAGGATTCTGTTGCATGTTTAGCCTCAACGGGTTCAACTATCGCTGGTACATGCGGATCCAACAGGGCCTCAGATACAGTAGGAATACAGGAAGAAGGTGTAACTGAACTGGAGACAACAACTGCTTCCGAAACAGCGGAATTAAGATTCACGACAACATCGTCTTCTTGTTCATCAAACGAATCTTCCGCTGAGCTAGGAGGGGCTGCCTGTTTTTCCTTTGACTTCTGTAAAGCTTCATTGACAGCTTGTCTGAAAATGCCCCGCTTCTTCTTGTTATCGAAACGTTTGTAATGCTGGAGAAAATGAAAAAGTTTGTCACAATGTATGTAAGAAACTTGGTGCCATGCAAACCAGTGCAAACAGGCAGTATATGAGGAGCGTTTAACGGCAGGAACGGGAGAAGAAGACTTTGGTTGTGTGCCGTTCGGCGTGTCGCTCTCGTCGTCGCATTCGAGTTCGTCACTTGCTATTCGGTGTATGCTTGTGATTTGGGCTGGCCATGATGGCCATCCAGAGAGTTTACTCCAAACTAAGTCACCTACTCGGAACACAACACCGTCTGATAATTTACAGCGCTTAACGGGAAGTCCCGGAGCAACCGAATCCGTGAAAGTCATACCTTTACGTGAGGAAGACACAGAGAGTGATGGGGAGGAAGCACAACTCCCATTAACGTTATGCTCCAGTTTGGATTCAAAAATGCCAGACGGAGTATCAGTGGGAGTGACAGCAACTGAATCATTTTTGGCCGCGGGTGCCACACTACTTCCAGCACTCACCGCACAACCAGCATCGTATCCGGACACCTGCATTTCAACAACTTCATACTCAGCTGATTTGTTGGCATCAGTGGTGGAGAGGGGGCGATTGCGGTTGATCTTAATTTTCAATACAGGAAGACAGGTGCCTGAACTGTCACACAAAGGAGTGGAACGGGGAGATAAATGTGTCGAAAGAAGCTGTGCATCCGCAGCTTGCAAGGCTTCCTCGTTCGGTTCAGGAGCAATTACATTCACCATTGTGTTAATGTCGGAATTATTGGCCGTGGTTGGACCACTGCGCCTTTTCGGTGCATTGCCCACTTTCGATGGGGAGTCTACTGCCGAAGTGTTTGCGTGCACCCCAAGGTCGCTTGATCTGCTCCGAAGTCTGGATATAGTTAATGGTGAAACAGGAGTGGAAATGTTATTATCCGATTCGCAGGGATGTATACTAGATACACTGGAGCAGACAGATGCACTTGAATTAGTGCTCACAACAGAGAGTGGCATCGAGGTGACGGTAGACGTGCGTTCTTCTTGCGACCGGCGTGCGCGCGCCTCACGAATCCATCGGTTTTTTGGTTTTTCGTAGTCGATTGCTTTTAGACGACCGCAATTCGAAATAACAGAGATGTTAGTATTATCGTTCGACTGCTGAACGGGACAGACGAGATCGTGGTTAATTTCAGGATGATCATTGATGTGGGAACCAGAATGCGAAGAATGGGCGACAGACGTCACGTCCGGGGCTTCGCTTGTTCTTCTAGTTAGACTGTCCTCGTTTTTGACTGACTTGGAGCTTAGTGGAGAAAGGGACGAATCAGATGGGTTCACAGTTTGCCGTGAGGTAACTGGAACTTCGGGGACGGATTGCATCGAGGTTGAATCTAAACACTGGGATTCGTCGTATTGTCCAATCCGAGCACGAGAGTGAGGCCGTGTTGACAGAGAAGGTGAATCTACGTTAGAACACTGTGTATAAGAAGAGGATTTAGAGCCATGAGGTTTCTTTCGCGAAGGGGTTAAATCAGTGGTTTTTAGCGGCTCCGTCCTATTGTCATCAGTGCACTGTTCCTCGGGGCGAACGATCTGTTTCTGAATTACGTTTGTCTTCTCACGTGACGTGCCAGCAAGCTGACTGATGGATAATAGATTTGGTTTAGAAGAACGACTCGGAGGGAAGCGAAAGGGAGTTGCTACTGATACATATTGTGCTTTGATGCGATTCTTACGAATCTGAACGTCATCTGACTTGACCGGCGCCGATTGTACTGAGTGAACAGGTTTATGTGGGAGCGAGCCCAAAGGGGGGAACGGGTGATCGACCGCGGGTTGCGTGTGTACGGCCTCGCATCCAGCAGAATCTAACGGCACGGTAGTTGTCTCTTTCGGTATTGAAGTGTTTCGAGATTCACTGCTTGAGATTCGTTTTATTTTTTTCGGTCTATGGACGGGATCGGAAGAATGTATTTTACGCTTGGTCTGTAAAACTGATTTGTCAGCTGCTGCAACTGCCAATCCAACCAGCTTTTTCTCTTTCACCTGGGCTCGCTTAGATTTTGGTGTTACAGCATCATCCGAATTACTATCACCTTCTGATTCGCGTCCGCTAAGACCATAGTCTTCCGTCAGTTTGGGGATAATCGAAGGGGTAACATGCCGAATGGATTGTGCGTTCTCCAAATTTGTTGACGAGGCGAAGTGGTTGCGTCGTATTGATTTGCCATTACCACAGACGTTTGAGCTAACAGGCAGATTCTCACTGTCGGAAGCAACTGCACTGCAATCTGCGTTAGATCGACCGGCTAAAAACGAAAGTGCTGTTGAAGACAATTCAATCCCATTTTCTTCAACATGGTATGCCTTTTTACATTTTCGACAAACGAAGCGACGTGGTCGTAGGATTCGTGAGAGTTGAGGAGCTGGCTGATTTCGATTACTACGTTTGATTGCTTCCGGTTGGAACACACTTAGAGTTGAAGGCTGACCTTCAAGTTTGTAAGAATATCGTTCAGTCGAACATGGAATCGTTTTCAAATTAATTCCCGCCGTAGGGGTCGTCAGCGGTGACCAAAACGGAGCACCGCGAACTCTGTCTGGGTTGATCCCATACTGGTTGAAACTAGAAGGGCAGGAGAGGGGGACACGTAATAGATATTTCATCGACCAAACAGTAACCACAGATTAGAAATACTTTTAAAAACATGAAGGACATGTTAACAACGCAATACAGCCCAACTAGGCGTAAACGGCTTGGCTTACGTTAAGTTTAGGTAAAATTGTTTTAAGAACTGCATTCTCATTGTATGCTACGGAGGCGTCAAAAAACTAACCGTAGAAATCAAACAAAAATCACAACTAAAAACAAAGGAGCAAAATCTCGCGGAATTTACGCCCTCAAAACAAGAAACAGGGACGCAGAATGTAAATGGTCGATCTCAGACTACGTCTTCACATTCAGTGAATGGCATAGTCAGCATATCGTACAGGCATAAAATGGCGCATCTCATACGAGACTAGACTACTGGAAAGCGGCGGCACACAGTGACAAAGGTGCGTGTGACTTGTATAGAAAAATCCGACGGCATGCCATCCACAAGCAGCCTTCCACCTCGATGACGTCTGTCTACGATGCGACTTTATATAAGACCGCGTTACGTAAAGCAACTTATCCGTTTATCAAGTTTTGCTTTCCTGTGCCTCCCAATGAGGCGGGGTGCACGTAAAAACTGTCTGGATAGAATCTCCACGTTACCTAAACGTCGTCGCAATAGTCTTAAGGATAATGGAGGGTCATTAAGCCTAACGAGATAAAGACAAGGACAACGTTACCATGCGGTTCTCCTCAGAGGGTACCAGTCATATCTGCTAATCATTATTTTAGGTCGGCTCCTTCAGCTTACCCGAAGCGTGTTACTCATGAACGGATGGTTTTTCTACAAGCAATCAGAACAAGTTTTCAAAATTTAACTTCATCTCGTTCTTGCCTGCTATATGTCAACGATTTGCCAAAGCGGATCCGTGTTTTACGAACACCACTATCATCTGAGGTTAACAGTGCACCCGAGGTCAGACATGGCCTGCTCTCGTTGCACACACTCTGTAGGAAGAGAACAACAAGACTCAAGAATCACACTGTCACAAAAAAATGGTTGGACAACAGAATGAGTGAAAGTTCTCAGAATGATGCTAGTAGCTTACACAAAAAAGCAAGACTAGATACTTTATCCCATTGACAAAAGAGTAGGAGGATTTGAGGCAATTCAGATTAGAACCAACAAACATGCTCGACAACCTACGACATCAAAACTAAGCAATCCCAAGTGTGAATACGGTAACTTCAACATTTCCTTAGCCCCATCTCACCAGCGACCGAATGATGCATGCAATAATTACAATCCTGGTGTTTTGAGTCTACTTGTAAAAGATGGACAAATTACAACTGTGAACTTACAATAGGATAAAATGTTTGGGATTGAACGATCGGCGAAAGTCAACAACTGGGAGAGTACAACCTCAAAACTAAACGACTTAAAATAAGAATGAAGACTTAGCAGTGCCATCTCAACCATATTACAGGCGCACATCAGCACGCAACAACCAAATCAACAGTTAACTTTTGACAACAGTGAAAAGATGAAAGCAGTTTAAATCTACACGATGTCCGCAAGGTTGCAACTTTTTAACCATTTTAAAAATGATCACAAACAGCCAGCCAGTTACAGGTTACCGTCAACATTATGGATTGCCTCGAAAACCATGGGGGGAGGGGTATTTGTTGACCAGCCACGCGATCACCTGGTCTGTTTTGCGTCACCGCTTAAGGGCTAACCCAGATTTCCAGGTGAGGTTCGTGCAATGCTAAGCTAATCTTCGTTCAAGAATAGTTATCAAACACGGAGAACAAAGACAAATCAGCCGACGTAATCTTTCCGAAGTTCCCGTGAACAGTAGTTTGCAATCTTCACACCACGCAGTATAAAATAGAAACAAGAAAATAATTTCCTACAGTGTTTACCACTTGCACAATAGTTAGTGTAGGTTGAACTCAGTTCACTAGATTGAAGCACGATAATGATGCTCTAGAGGGCATACATACTATTGATATGTTCCCCGTTCAGGACCGTCACAACGAGACTGGACCTTGACGTGGTGTGACGGCTTGCGCATCTCGATGACCTATTGGGCTAAACTGGACGGTGTGATCACCACACCGATAGAGTCACTCATACCAGGCAGGCCAATGGGTAGAGGTCTGACAAACCAGTCTCCTGGTCCTCCAGGTTGGGGGTGGGAAGAAGGTTGGCATCTTTTTCCGGAAAAAG
>LOND01000233.1:69311-88493 GCA_014220965.1 Paragonimus kellicotti
CAAGTCATATATAACGTGGTTCAAAAATTAGGAAGGCTCCTTGATAGCAATCCATCCGGCCCTGATCTTATTTCTAGTAGATGAATTAGTCAATTGTTCTCCATATTAACAAAAGCTTCTGAAAGCCTACATCATACCCGTATTTTCAAGAGGGACGATGACAACCAGCTTGTCAACAACAGGCCAACTCCCTTATTGTCAGTTGTCTCAAAAGTCTCGGAAAGCATAGCCACCGACCAGTCGAAGTCTCAAATTGTACATTACTGTTGAACCGACATAAACACCGAAGGAGCTTCTCATATCTGACCAGCTTGCTTGGAGCTAGGGAGCAATGGGCCAAGGCCGCTGACGGAAGCAAGCCAGTAGATGTCATCTGCCTGGGGTTCTCCAAAACTTTCGACGTCCGTCACTAACAACTCTTATGTATTGAAAATCTATCAATGAAATTGGCAATACCTTTATCTTGCATGATAGTGTCGTTCGTTATCTACTTCTGTTCTCACAATCGAACGGTGAGATGAATAAAGCCTGAATCTTTGGCATTTCGTTGGGCTGCTCCTTGCACCTGTAACGCTTCGTTAATTCCGTCTGTCTGATCGTAACCAGTGGTTTTCGCCGTTGCCTAAGTGCCATGCAACCATAAGGAGAAACAAAGTCATGGACAGAAATACGGACTTAACTACCATACAACCATCTCTGCATTCAAACACTCAGTATCAAGGTGCCTACATATGTGAGGTTGCAGTACATGAGATTGTCAACAAGCCCATCTCTATGAAGCAACTGAAAAAAAATGATTACATAATACATACGCAAAAACCGCTGATCTCCAAGGGATTCGACTGGAATACCCGTCAACTGCAGATGAACGTGCTATCGTACGTTGATTACGGCCGTATCCGCAATCGGATAACCCTAGCAGTGAGAAACTATAAACGTCAGTACCAAGTGAAAATGGAAAACAGCCTTAGCATCAGAACGAATCTGCAGTAGAGCTTGTAGTTAAATGCGCCGAAAGCCGTCCTGAGATCCCACAGTTGTGTTATCAAGATAGCATCATTACTTCTGAGCTAGAGATGGCTGTTTTCGGAAGTCAGTATGCTAGCGTCTCTGTCAACAATCAAGGAAACATACAAATCACCAGGAGTAGTATTTCTACTAACCTCACGACCACAATTGTCAAGTCATATATAACGTGGTTCAAAAATTAGGAAGGCTCCTTGATAGCAATCCATCCGGCCCTGATCTTATTTCTAGTAGATGAATTAGTCAATTGTTCTCCATATTAACAAAAGCTTCTGAAAGCCTACATCATACCCGTATTTTCAAGAGGGACGATGACAACCAGCTTGTCAACAACAGGCCAACTCCCTTATTGTCAGTTGTCTCAAAAGTCTCGGAAAGCATAGCCACCGACCAGTCGAAGTCTCAAATTGTACATTACTGTTGAACCGACATAAACACCGAAGGAGCTTCTCATATCTGACCAGCTTGCTTGGAGCTAGGGAGCAATGGGCCAAGGCCGCTGACGGAAGCAAGCCAGTAGATGTCATCTGCCTGGGGTTCTCCAAAACTTTCGACGTCGTCAACTACACAACTCTATGTATGAAAATTCACCAATGAAATGGCAATAACCCTTTATTCTGTGGCTCGGAGAGTAATTAAAAGATCGATATTTCAGTGCAAAGATTATGACTGACGCCTAGCGGTTTACATCGGTGTTTCGTTCCAGACCCCCTGCCGTTCCTATTCTTTTTCTGTTGGTAAGTTCGCAAGTACTGCTATACGCTAACCACAGAAGAATGTGGACAGTACTGAAAACGAAGAAGCATAAAAATGGACATGACGGTTTGCATCGCTGGATCATAACCCACCGGCCTTTATTTATTTTCTTCAAATTTGAAGTGATGAACATCGGTCACTAGTCGTGCGCCGATTACGCTGAGGATACGACAAGCTAGCTACCGCTGACCGTAATCGAGACCTGGGAATGGTCACCTCAAAATATCTGCCTGTCTACTAACGAGGCAGGACGGAAAAATGTTAGGCGCAGAACATGAATCTGATATTAGAACTGAGACAGGAAGGTCTCGAACGCCGCCAATTTTCCGAATATACTGAACAGAAGATGTAGGTCAACCAGCCAGATTATTTGAAACCATCCACAAAGTTGACGACCGTCCATCCAAATCCCAAGATAGTATGAAAAGCATGAATATAATCGTACACCAACCGTTCACGGTTTCCTTCGAAGAGGAATTCGGGAACCGAAGATCAAGTCTCTGAGAGAAGTTCGTCCCAAACAGTTGAATCGCTGTCACAGTTACGTTCGTGCGGAGAGACGACCAACTGGAACTGCTATTTCGCTGTCTGACCTCTTCTGCTAACTTGGTTTGCGTGCCGGTTTGACCTAGAGGGCTACGCTGATAAGGGTTTCGACCTTTTCAAGTAAAACGAAAGAGTATCGGCCAGAGTACAAGCAGTCACGTACATATGTCACACTACTTATTGAGCAGGAGTTTTTAGGTGATGAGGCACGATCATATCAATATACAATAAAACTATTATTCACAGCTGCTGCCTATATAAGAAACATCTTTGAAGCAAAAAAGAATGCCGGTGACTCAACAGTCAATCGTGAACGCCAACATATTATTCGAATTCAAAATACTTATAGGAAGCTTGATGTAGCTTTGCCGTCACAAAGAGACTGGACCTTGACGCAATGTGGCGGCTTATGCATCTCGGTAAATTACTGGGCTAAAATAAACAATGTGGAGATCACATCAATAGAGGCAGTCATACGAGGCAAGCCAGCAAGCAGAGGTCTGACAAACCAGTCTCCTGGTCCTCCAGGTTGGGGGTTGGAAGAAGGTTGGCATCTTTTTCCGGAAAAAGTACCAGTTCTGGTACATTGCCACCCAACCGCTGCCTTGCGGTACAGGCTTTTGAGCCAAAGGCTTTGGTTGAGAACCCTAATCGTTCTCCTGTCTAGGTCTGGGCGTCCTGGCAGTATCTCAGCCCACACAACCATGAATATTCACAACAATGTTAATTCCATACTGCATCGGCCGTCTCGCAGTATAAACCGGGTCGCCCTATCTGCTGCATACAGCAGGGTGGATAGGCGAAAACATGCTACTGCTGACCCCTCCCCCACTGTCCTATCAAATTTAGCTCTCAGGCCCCTCCCGACCTCCATTTCTGATAATTACTCTACAGGTCCCACAACAGATATAGCTAATCATAGTAACACTGAGTCATCTCTTTATATTCAGCTTCAAGCCTCCCTCCTCTCTTGCTTAGACCTAAAGTGCGAATTACTATAGGTGCTTTCAACTCTAAAACAGGTAGGTCAACAGGTCGCTCTCACATGAACGTTAGACTCGTTGAATGTTGATGTCTGCTGCATTTCAGGAGACTAGAATCCAGGACAGTAGTCAACGTATGGAACTAACAGCACCCGCATTGTCTACCCGATACTGGTTATACACTTCGGGTGACTCCACGGCCGCCGTTACCGGTCAAGGCTGGAGTAGGTATAGTCCTCAGCACGACGGCCGCAGCCGCATTGGTAGATTGGATTCCTGTTAACAGTAGACTTTGTGCCGTCCGCTTGGCAGGTTCTGTTAAGGCCAGCTCTAGACGCAAAACTTTCAGAAATCTTATTCATTGTATTGGCTTATTATCTAACTGACTGTAGCGAGGTCGGCGTCGAGGACGCTTTTTACTCGGATCAGGCCGTCTTTTTCAACTTGATACATGGCTTTGACACAATCGTCCGGGCTGTTCGGCCGTCTTAGCGAGGCCGGCGCTCATCAGTGGGTTGGCATCAAATCGTTCAGAAAATGGCGGGCGGCGGTTGCATTCGTAAACTCAGCATAGACTATTTCTATTCAGTACTCATCTTAGACTTCGTAAGCATCACTGTTACACTTGGTGATCATGATGTTATACTTGGCACCCGCCTTCTCCAAATCAGACTTGGTGTCAGACAGGCCGCATGGATGTTAGTGTCGCGTCACCATTCAGGGTTGTTGTTCTTATTGATGAACAAACTTGGAATTCAGATCATGCATTGGTACGTTGCCGTTTTGTTCCTTATTTTTGCTGGACAACGATCACATCGACAAAAACGGCTGGATGTTCAGAAACTAGTCATGCCATCGGTAAAGTTAAGTACCGAATTAACCTAGAATACACGTTTAGCAATTTTCATGCCGAAAATCCCAACAACTGCTGAACGCGAATACCTTAGGTGATTCATGGAACAAGTACTGTAGCATTTGGCACGGTGATTCGTGGGTTAAACAAACACTGGGAAATCCTTTGAGTTGTTAGATGCCAAACGAAACAGCTAGTTGTGGGGATATTCGTAGAAAGTTGAACCGTGGCTTGACTGCCGATTGTGAGGTTTCGTCTTATACACAAAGTTGAGGAGATGAAAACCGCTTTCGCTTCAAATAAAACTAACACTCTTCAACCTTATCCGTACTACCGGTCCAGGGCGACCGTCTGGCAGTGAAGCCATCAGCGACGCAGATGGCAGAAGTTTAGAGTAGTGGGTGGAACACTTTGAGGATCAACTTAGTTGCGCTTCTAATGTGTTGCCGAAACTGCATTTTGGCTCTCAAACGTAGCAGGGCTGCTGACTCAAATGATTTCGTGCCGCCAATCACTAAAGAAGGTAGTCAGGGGCTAGTAGAGGCCTTTGGTTAGTTGTCTCAACTTGCGTAGACGACGGAGACCATCCATCCGCGCTGGGTCTCATATTCAAGGAGTCCAGTGCTTTTGCGAAAACTATAGGGAATTAGTTTGACCCCAGTCATTACTAGGGTTCTGACATCCATTATACTTCGTCGACTCACTGCAGCTTCGGGAGGTAAACATTAGGGAAGAACAGGCAGGGTTTCGTCCTGGACTAGGATATATGTTCATCAAATCTTCAGTCTTCGCCAAATTCTGGAGCAGCGTCATACGAACTGCCGACTAACATCATCATCATCATCATCATATCAGCCATGAGCCTGACCAAAAGGTACTGTGGCTCGGGCTGCCGCTCACCTCAACAGTGACGTGGAATATCCTAGAAGAAACGCTACCGAAAAGGTCACAGAGTAGTAGTAAGAATAACGATAATGAAATAATTAAATAAATAAATAAATAACACCGATAGTATCGAAATAAAAGAAGCCCGGTCGGAAAACTTAGAACTGGTATGGATGCAGGACTCCACTGATTGCGGCACACTGCCTTCTCGGATAACGCTTCTAACCAGTGATTTGAACTATCACACCAGTGAACCACTGATGTATTGTTGTCTGTGATGATGAGTGACTTGAACTATCACAAGGACCCTAGCCGAGCAGGCGACACCTATCCACTTTGTTCAGTGGAGCAGTCAGGGTCTTCATATTTCGTGACCACGTTGTTGCTTGACCACCACGTGGTTTCACCCAACTGTTGGTGGTCTCAGTATATAATGCCCGGTACGGTAAACGCTCAGCTGGCATACGGAGTACGTGACCTAACCATCGCAGGCTGTGCAACGTGAGTAGTTGACCAATTGATCGCGCATCCCGAGCGTTCCGGAATACGCGCCGGCGAACTGCCACATTGCTCACGCGATCAGTCCACTTAATGTGGGCTAACTGGCGGAGACAACGATGGTCAAATACAGCAAGCTTGTTGATATCTTCCTTGCGAACAGGCCACGTCTCCGAACCATAGAGCAAAACAGAACGCACACAGTTAACGTACGCCTTTCTTCTTAGCGAAAACCGCCCGCCAACTGCCGCATTCCTTGATTATTAGGGTGCGCTCGATTTAATCGATTGACCTGAAATTCTGCAGTCACCTAGGTCTAACGGTGTACCGAACAAGTAGGTAAACATACTGTCCTTATTTTATTCCCATACTTTAACTTCGATAAGGGTTAACGGTGGACTCCTTAACAGTTTCGACACCAGCAGCGGCGAATGTCAAGGATATCTACTTTCCCAATTTTAGTTAAACCTTATCGTAGACGGAGTGAAGAACTGACCAAGGCAATCACAAGATACAGGCGTGAACCTTCTGCCTAGTGGAAGACTGACTTATCTTGATTATGCTGACGATAAGGTGTCCCTGTTTAACAATTTCCAAGCAGCATAAATAACGCTAGACGGTATATCGCTTCTTGCCAAATACTTCGCAATGCCCTTTGCAGCTTCAAAGTGCAAAGTGCTCCCGTAAGTTTGTTGATTACGTAGATTTAACGTTGAATAAGAAAGGAATGGAGGTTGTTCGATATGTATGATTGTGAAGCTGCATCAACGGCAGTGGAGGTACAGAGAATGAAATAAAACCTAAGGTATCCTAGGCTATGGTGGTATTCGCTAATCTCGGACACCTTCGGTGACATACATCTTTCTGAGGCTTAAAAGTCGCGTATATATGGCGACAATGAGGGCTGTATTACTTTACGGCAGCGAAACGGCCGCTCAGGGTAGAAGACGTGAACCGTCTTCAGGTATTTGACCACCGATGTCTGCGTTCGATCGCTCGTATCGGGTGGCACCAGCGAGTAAGCAACGAGGAGGTTAGGAAGCGGGTGTTTGGCACTGATTGTCAAACGAGTTCTTTTGTTCAGTCGCTACATTTGCACAGACTTAGATGGTTAGGTCATGTACTAAGGATGCCAGCTAGTCGTTTGCCACACCGAGCACTCTGCCGACGCTGCGGCCGACTGGCGCAGGTGGACAGATGATGACCTGGCGTAGACAAATGAAATCGTTCACGAAGGGGTTGGTCACTGTAGGTCGGGTTCGTCTCCCGGGCTGGGGCCCTCGCGACTCAGAGTCGGTGGCTGGAGACGTTAGGTGAGATGGCGGCTAATCGAGCTCAGTGGCGTGAATGTTGTCGTTGTTTGGCCGAGTTGTCTGTGAAGTGAGTGCACTTAATGATGCGGGGCAGTGAAAGCCGTAAGGAAGCTGTCTTGCTGATGACGCCTTACTTTCACTTACAGCTCGGTTGTTTGTTTGCAAGGTGTAGGCGCCTTGATGTTGAATGTTTGCATATAGACCTAGTGGTAAAGTCCCTACCCCTTCCTCTGTCTTCCTTTGCAGCGTTTGCTTTTTTCGTTGTTGTTATGTGGCAGTTGAGCATTAGTGTGAACTACTGTTGTATTGCTGTCTGTGATTATGAGGATTGGAGTTCAAATTATCGAACTAAAATAAAGCTCCAGGCCCGGGCCTTCTTTCTCCTAGATCTTTTCAGGGATGGTTATAAGGGATTGCTGTTTGGGCTAATCAAACTCATTCGTTCTGTTTTGGAGGCTGAGGAGGTGCCTTATGACTGGTATCTATCAACAATCGTTCCCATCTACGCAAAAGGTGCCAAGGCTGTTTAGTATGCATTTTGCACTTTCAAATTGTGGTGTTTTTACAAGATTGGGTCAATACTGACTTTGTCTGCGTTATTGCGGACGGTCCACTCGAGACTGTCGACCATTTCACCTATCTGGATAGTGTCATCTTTGTTTGTGGTATGTCTGGCGAAGTGTTCACGAGAATAGCAAGAGCACACAGTGCACTCGTCGATCTTTGTCACTGGTGGCACCGCAAAGACGTCCGTTTATCTACTAAAGAGAGGGTTTACGATGCCTGTGTGCACTCAGACTTGTTCTACAGGTCAACAATCTGGCTCATTCGTGCAGGTGATATATCTAGACTCTCGTCATTCGACCGCTGCTGTCTTCCGGAGTTAGCCGGCATCGAATGGGCTGAGTATGTGGATAATGCAATGGTCCGTCGGCGTGTATTTGGGAAATATGCAACTTCGCGATGGATAACTTAGGAACGAAAATGCACAGTCTTTGCCGGTTGAGTCGTACTCCTATGCCATCGGAGTATCTGCCGCACCGCGCCTTGCTCAGTCTGACTGCTGTTAGTTAAAAAAAACCCTCGAGGCAGTCAGGCGACGACGTGGTCACAGAATCTTGAGACCTTGACCGTCCTGCTGAGCAAGGTTTGTAGATGCCGTTTACCTGGTTTAGCAGTTCGCGACCATTCACACCGTTGGTTGTAAACACTGGCATAGCAGTGTCGCAGTCAGTTGGAGAGCCCGTATCTGCAAAGTTGTTGACTTACCTTTTTTGGTTTTCCAGCGTTTCTCTTTTGCTCTTGCGGTTGTGATCAGTTTGCTTCAGTGGTTGGGTTGCGATTGTATTGTCGCTGTTTGTGCTGAAAGGCACAGCTCGATAGATGGAGTCTTTGAGGTGCACGTGACCATAATGGTCATTCACTACTGTCCACGCGTCGATCCAGAACACCAAACATTACCCCCTAGCCGTTTCTGTGGATTAAGATGATTAGGTGATGCATTTAGATCGCCAGCAAGCACAGTGGTGTCCGCGTATCTAGTTAATTCCATAAGATCAAAGAGAACATCGTGTGGGATGTTTTTGAAATCATCTGAACTATTGTCTGTCAGGGTAGATACGTATGTGACAAATAACCAACGTATTTTTGATTTGTGCCAACAGACTTTGCCCGAGCTACTGAGTCTGATAACACATAGGCGATAATCATTTGGTTCCAGTCCTGTCGGCTGCTTCGCGCTAGAGCTTATTGTAATTCCCACTGTAACTAGACTGCGAACCTTGATTTCGTCATCACCAGAAATCCTGGGAAGAACCCGCTAGCCCACTACATTATCCACGGGCGAATGAAGGTAAGGACAACGCCAGGATTGTATAGGTGGGTTTCAGAGACGGCACACATCCAGTTTCGGACTAGACGCGGTGTTCACTAGAATAGTTTGCTGGCCTGTTTGTCAGAGAGCGCGGACGTTGAAAGCACTAATTTTTTACTAGCTGTCTTGGCCTGAGAGGGGTAAAATTAAGAACGGAGGAGGAAAAGTGAAGATGGGTGACCCACTCTATTAAGGCAGCGACTTGTGATACTTTCTGATCGTGTGTTAAGGAAAAGGCCTCTGTCTGAATCTCTCACCCAGACGTCTGACATGCAAGACAACAGGATACAGGGTTTTCTTGGGGGACCCTGTCCCGGAGCCAATGACTCAAAAGTCTGACTCACTTGGCAGTGAGAGGGCTTGCCTAGCCCGAAGGCGCAGCGCCTGAGACGTTGATGTCTGAGCCTGGTAACTGTGTTGTGCCCATTGAGTGTAATTGGAACTATATCTAGCTTTCGAATAATACCGAATATGTTTCGATCGTACTGGATAATACACCGCCAATCCCGGTCAACCGTTAAAGCAACCAGAGTGCTAATTTGTTTGAAGATACCTTTCCCTGTTCCTATTTTTGTTCGGAGGGCAGCATTGCTGAAACAATGTCCATAGTTCTGCCTCATGCCCATAGGCTTTTACTTCACTTCTTAAGCTCTCCTACGCGGTCAGTAGTGCGACATACAACCTTATGAGTGCAACTGCTTTTCGTCTGGCTGCTCCTCTTTGGCCTGTCTGACGTGATTGTAGCCTGGAAGGACCAAAGTCGTAGTCAGTATAGCCATCCGAATCGATTCAGCGCACAACCCAGACTACTATTTCACGGTAGCAGAATAGGTCAGGTAGTGGATGAACTAGTTGTTACTGTAGGATAAGCCGGCTTCACATATCGTCTAGATGGACCAGTTGGTGCAGTGATACTCCCTTCATACCCGTTTGAAAACCTCATACGAGCGCACCTCAGATTACATTTAGAAAGTGCAGCTTCATCTCACAAATAATTGTACTGGGAGGTTTTGTTACTTCGATTTACGTGAACAGGTCAAGGTTTCGGTAGCCACTGAGGGCAGGGTCATCTAAAAGTGACTATCGATTGTACGCGAACGTTCATTCACGCGACTCGGCATTCTTCGTGCACAACATAGTTTTGATAGAATGTATCATTTGTGGCAAAGTTGGTTCCCAGGTTGCCGTCCTTTCGACCACATGACAAGAGTTATGGTTTTCCACAGGGATCCTTATAGTCGTCTTACTTACTCGTTGCACTGTCGGTTATTTGCGGTCGTCCTGGTTGTCGCGATGTTCTGTCCTTGCTAGAATTTAATCAACCCGTCGGACGTGAAACGTGAGTCTTTCTGGGGATGGACGAAGAAGGTGACGTCTAACATTGCGAATGGTTTGACAGTACAAGTTATAGTTGTGGTCAAGAGACAGCAGGGCAGGGCTACGTGAAGCGAAAACGGGAAAAATCATCGGTAGTGGTCGGTAAGTATTTATTGCGGGTTCCTGATAGTAATGAGCCTTTGAAGTCTGTGCTGTCCTTCAAGATGTTGTATTGTCTTGTTCCGCTTCCTGTTTGAAGGGTTTGTAACCTCGGTTTAAGTTGCGCGCTTATTCGACAGTATGTGCAGCATTTCTCTCCTTAGGTGAAAACAGAAGTGAGCCACTTGAGTCATACCGGAGTGGTTGAGGGTTTCACGTAAAGATCTCAGCTAGTTAACGGTAGGTGAAATCTTTGGAAGAATGTAAAAACCACTTTGTTTTCGCGACCAGGTTCGTGAACGACAGCGAAACGAAAGTTGGGCACACTACTGTTGCATTTTGTTGTTTTTCCTTCCTGCTTAGAATTGTACACAAACGCAACAACACACTGGCCTTTGATTACTTTATACCAAACAGACAATTTCCATATCCGAATCACCTTTACGCATACACACATCTCCTTTCCGATGGCAAAGTGACGTTGTTCGCTGGCAGAAGGGGCGTCAGTAGCAACGTTGGACGCATCAGAACAAATGAAGCTTTTTTTGACTCAAATTTTTCCTCACGGGAAAACAAGAACCTGTTCGAAACCGAAGGAATTTTATGGATAAAGTTATAAGTCTCATCCAAAACATGTTAATCATCAGTAACGGGCAAACCTGCCTACCACCCGTTGTGATTTCAATTCACGCAGAGGCTGTAGTTTCCAGGGCATTTTGAATTGTTATCCATCAGGTTTCGTCGACCCCTAGGAAATTTGGTGACCGAACGGACTGATTATCCGTGATGCGGAAAAGCATTTGCCTTGGTGCAATATCAATTCACGCTTTTCAGCTAAATATTGGAACCCTTTTATATTCTGATCATGTTTTCGAAGGTGTTTATTACATGTTAGTCAAAAAACCAAAGCAGCTACATGTACTGATGTGAGACCACAGGGCAAACGACCGTATATCTCTTGTAAGTAGGAAGTAGTGCTCTAACAAACTGTCTGCTTAAAGATCTGAGAAAACAGCCTGTCGGATGCGGGGATAAAGAATGTCTCCATGTTTTGGAGATACAAAGCGGTGCTCACGAGTGGTCTTTGCTAAACATGTGGAGGTCAAAAAACGCGTGGTTTTAAGACTTCCACTTGTTACTGGTTACGGATAGCGATGGCCTTGGACATGTAGATGTCGGAGCTCCTGGTGTCAGCACGTGTACATAACGCAATACCGTTAACACCAGCATCTGTAACACCATCGGCTACACATCCGGTGCTGCTTCTGTATCAGTGGATGAAAGCACGAAGCTCGTTCCAGGTTCAATCTATTTGTTGCTACCGCTGGATGAACACATTTAAAACGACCCTTTTTACTGCTAGCTTTACATAGTCATCATCGTCATAGACAACAGTGCATCCGTGTTTCTCACTGATGCTCAACTGCCACATAACCAGGGAGAGAAAGCAAACTTTGGCCAGCAGAGAAGAGGGGACCGATCTTTTAAAAACAACTATATCCGTATACAAACATTCAACATAAAGATGACTACATCTTGCAAGCTATAAGTGAAAGTAAGGCGTCATCAGCAAGACAGCTTCCTTACGGCTTTCACTGCCCCGCATCATTAAGTGCACTCACTTCACAGACAACTCGACCAAACAACGACAACATTCACGCCACTGAGCTCGATTAGCCGCCATCTCACCTAACGTCTCAAGCCACCGACTCTGAGTCGCGAGGGCCCCAGCCCGGGAGACGAACCCGACCTACAGTGACCAACCCCTTCGTGAACGATTTCATTTGTCTACGCCAGGTCATCATCTGTCCACCTCGCACCCCGCCAGTCGGCCGCAGCGTCGGCAGAGTGCTCGGTGTGGCAGACGACTAGCTGGCATCCTTAGTACATGACCTAACCATCTAAGTCTGTGCAAATGTAAGACTGAACAAAAGAACTCGTTTGACAATCAGTGCCAAACACCCGCTTCCTAACCTCCTCGTTGCTTACTCGCTGGTGCCACCCGATACGAGCGATTGAACGCAGACATCGGTGGTCAAATACCTGAAGACGGTTCACGTCTTCTACCCTGAGCGGCCGTTTCGCTGCCGTAAAGTAATACAGCCCTCATTGTCGCCATATATACGCGACTTTTAAGCCTCAGAAAGATGTATGTCACCGAAGGTGTCCGAGATTAGCGAATACCACCATAGCCTAGGATACCTTAGGTTTTATTTCATTCTCTGTACCTCCACTGCCGTTGATGCAGCTTCACAATCATACATATCGAACAACCTCCATTCCTTTCTTATTCAACGTTAAATCTACGTAATCAACAAACTTACGGAAGCACTTTGCACTTTGAAGCTGCAAAGGGCATTCCGAAGTATTTGGCAGAACGCGAAATAGCGTCTAGCGTTGTTTGTGCTGCTTGGAAATTGTCAAACAGCAACACCTTATCGTCAGCATAATCAAGATCAGTCAGTCTTCCACCAGGCAGAAGGTTTACGCCAGCATCTTGTGAGTGCTGTTTCTGTTCTCGTTTCTAACAGGGCATCCTTGAGAACGTCAAGATTAACCGCATAATGTTCTAAATAACTGAAACTAGCCTACCCTAAACTGAACTTGAAAAGATAAGCTAGTAGTGGTATATTGCACAGTCTTTGAACTGAATTTGCAGTATTTCATCAAACACATAGTGCAAACATGAAAATCACAAAATATCGTCACTTACGAAGAGTGTCCTATCCAGGTACGGAAAAGTCTAAGTAAGTGCTAGTGGACTTTTACACACTTGGACAGGACACTCTTTGTTAGTGACAAAATTTTGTAATTTTCATTTTTGCGGTATGTACTTGATAAGATACAACGAAGTCAGTTCAAAGATCGTGCAGTACACCACGACTAGCTTGTTTTTTCAAGCACATAATCTTCCTCATTAACAGCCAAATGAGCCGATTCGGGCCAGTTGAACTGTTCCTCAGAGTACACGCCCAATCTGTCAAGTCGCCGCGATAGGCTGTAAATAGGTGAGCCCTCCTTTTAACACGGTCCCACTAACGTCTCATCGGCGACCTGTACAACCACGAATCGAGGGGACCAGCACCGAGCTGATCCCTGATAAAAATGCCCTCTTAATCTCTTTCGCCCCAATCCCGGAGGAAGTTCCAAGACACTGTAACCAAAAGGTTATCAATCAATGTACTACATCAACACAGGAACACTTGTAACATAAAAACCATACTTTGGTGCAGAGTAATATCGAGGCAACAAGTTAACGGTGTTCCCAACCTTACACCACAAGAAATGTGCTGCCATGTCATCAAACGACACAAAGTAACACGTGAGTTGCACACTGTTGGGCCTTCCAAACAGTGGGTATTGTTCGTTCCACGTAGTGTGACACATCTAAAAGTCACAGACGTGTTTAGAAGAGTACGGAAAAACTGTCAGACTTTGTGCTCGATTAATTCACTAGACGAGGGTTACGTTCGGCCGAGTTGTCACTGACAGCGGTTACTTGTAATTTATTGCGTTAATCACATATGCACATAAAGGATGGTAACTTATAATTACATGAGCATACTTAAGATACGTGAAGGCATCTCAGAAAGAAAAGGAACTACGAAACACCCAGCCGTTGACGAAAAACACCAGATATTCCATGAAGGATCTACATGGACCTTAGCCAAATCATAATATTGAGCACGACTTCGTTAAAAGAGGCTTCATCTTTTTCAACAGGAACTCACTGACCTCCAGATAGCTTGCTGCTTGGAAGACAGCAACCAACCGGTCACTGACAATAGCAAGTAAATGTGCTGCATTACGCATCAAGCGTTAACCAAAGGCTGTGGTGCACCTTAGGTCTTCAAAAGCATTCATTTTGTCCATGTCAAGCTGTACGACACAACCAACGCATGTTCTAGATGTCATACATATCCATATAATATGACTGGGCGCACCATAACTGCAAACACATTTCTTGATGGGGGCCCGGACTGCCGTAGGTGGCCCGCAACTGCGAGTATCAGATACAGGTATGTAGAGGGGGAATATTTACATATGGAACATTGTTTCAAAAACGATCCAGTTATTACCCACGTGCTCACCAACATGAACAGACACGCGCATAGATCATAGATGTGCTTGAGGAACCCAGTGGTTTCAATCTCTCTGGCAATAAGCTGACCGTCGTGGAGCATACGGATGTCAATGTCTTGCTTGGTCGTTTTGTTGAAGATAAACAGACCATAATGAATAAGATGAACGACTGACTGGACCCGTACAGAATGCGCTTGGCGCCTTTTAAGTGTGCAATGTTGCTCCGAAAGCAGAGCAATTCCGCTCCCACGTTCTTTTTCAGGAGTACAAAATTCGTGTATGTTGTTCTGCTCTAGTGATCAAAAACTCAAACCGTTCGAAACGAGGATATCAACATACCTTCTGTGTTTAACTATCACTGTATATATCAACTAGTCCACACCAACAGAAATGATAGCGTAAACAACGTGACGGCCCGCCCTCCTCCCCCTCATCGGAATATACGACTGGTTGGCCGGATTATTAAGCTGTGCAATTTGTGATACGTGGGTTGTGCTTCACAGGGCAGGTGAGCTTTTGCCGTATCGAGCATTTACCGGAAACAAGGAAGCAACGACACGGTTAGAAAACAAAACTCTAATTACTCCGTTGAATAAATGGATGTCACCTGTCCGGTTGAAAACCTCATGGACACTCAACGCGTTGGTTAGAAACGATACCCAAGGTAACAATGTGCTGCAGTCAGTAAAGCGTCCACATCCACAAGGTTCCCCGTTCTACTCGGTCCTAAGTATCTACTTTATGCCACCGGCGATGTAAAGGCTGTAAGTGCCAGAGCACCTGCCGGTCGGGCCCATAGCTGTTAAAAATAAATGGAATGAATGGCAGAACTCGGGTGAGGAAACACCTACCATTAGACAACAACCAATTGCTGTCTTGGCATCATATATAGCAAATGGTAAATGCGTCGTACAGCTCATAGACTACCAGGTGATGAGTTCTATAACTGGTGTTATTCAAGTCAGCATTGCAGGCTTTCAATTGAGTAAGTTTTAAGCTTCAAAAAGGCAACACTGTTTGCTTGTCAAACAGCAATAAAAAGTATGCTTGAACCAGCATAATGACGCAATAGTATGCAAAAGGAGTATATGCAAAGCAAACACCCTTCCAAATGCTAAATTGGGGAGTCTCTGGTGTGACTCGGACGTTGTCCACAGAAGAGAGCAACATGTACTGCATACTAACGGACAGTCAGTATCCTAAAGCGATACCTTATAACTCCCTGATGACAGCGGTAACCCCATTAACTAGGTCGCCTACTTCACAAGTGTAACCACACGTCACCCGACAGAGTGGGCGCAACCCATACGAATTCCAAATAGACCACTGGTGATGTAAACAAGGTTGCAGGTAGACATCCAGGTGCAAACCTTACTACTCTAGATCAAAACAAACTGGATGCTACACATAATACCGAACAACATTGTGGTGCTGGGAATGTTTTAAACTTTCTAATTTCGAATGCGGTTTGAGCTTTCACCATAATTCCTGTCCTACGGCGATTAACTGGATTAAATTAACTGCTTGAGGTGATACAACTTTCTCGTTATTTCAACCCTCTTACGTGGCACACTGTCCTTGATTTTTTTGCATTGGTCTTGTGACGTCCTAATCTGGCACAGACGTATCTACACAATCACGGACAACTATCCTGAGCAACACTCGGACTGACGAAGTGCCTAAGACACTACTCGTGAACCCAACTATTTGATACCAAGGTCTTTTTGCACGAATGAAGCAAGAAGTCAACTTTTCATCATGCTACAGTACAATGAGGTTTTGACGCCCAAACGTGCAAGCAACTGGACGTGCCCGGTTTGAGTCGCAAATACCGCGAACCAAAATTAACTGTGTACAAAAATCCGCAGGCGACGGAGAATAGACTACCACTACTGAGCAGAATAGAGCGAGACGGCAGGCGGAAACGGATTAAAAATCTCGACGACGCTTTCAGTAAGTAGAATGCTTAGTCAATTCAACATTGCGCCGACGACAACCAACACGGTGAGCAACATACCGTACGAGTTGTTTACAGCATTACAAGGACGAGTAATGGATCTCAATTGACGCTATCGAACTGCCAACTCGGTGGTTAGCTAACGAAGCGTACTACATTCAGCAGTTTACTAGGGATTTCTTGAATGTTATAAAATCCACTAGGGGAAAGGTGACAGGAGTGAGGACTAATCGCAAGTACCTCACAGAATCACCAACAAACACGGAAATTGCATTAAAGCGACTATAAGTAGCTACAAATCCTTCAGTAGGCGATGCTGATTACTAAGGTGGTAGTTGAATAATTCGGCGGGAGTAAACGCCAGAGAAGGTAAATGTACACAAGCACTCGTTCAAAGATAAACCAACTATTTTAGATGGGCCAATGGACACTAACCTATTAGTTTGCTAGAACAATGCACTAATGTTGTAGTGAGCAGTAAACAATAATATTTAGCTTATTTTGTCTCACGGTCGTACCTGGGGTCGACCTGGAGCAAAATTCCCTGGAAAACTTTGTCGCCACCATTGAACTTCACAGATATCACGTCGGTAGTAACGTCCTCTACATTAACGGATATTGAATCGCCCTTATTTACGGACACCACACCCGGTGCGAGAGAAGACGCCATTTCCCCGGGTAACTCGTATCACCCGCGAAGCTGGCGAGAAGGCAAACAAAAATAGTGCAGTTCAAATGTTCAATATTAAGTTATATGTGACTAAGAATTTCCGAAAACAACCTCCGACTGTATTTGAATGATTGACGTTATAGCGGTTAAATCGAATGATTGTTGAAATTTTTTTCGCTGTTTTTATGGTTTCTTTGTTATTCTGTTGTTTTCAATTTCAATTCCAGTTTCAAATCCAGGACTCGATGAAGGACCTGCGCTCTGTTGACTCTCCTGAAGCTTAACTGTTGTGATCCGGAGATTGACCAGACTGTGTTTTCTGTGTGGCGGCTGCTCGCAAAGCAGTGGCTTTGTCCACAGCTCAAATTGAGGAGGCCGCGACAAACTTGAGGGACAAGACACTCCGGGAAAAGAGGCTCGTTTTGTGGGGACGATTCCCTATCACATCCTCTCCGAGTGAACAAGCCAGAGTGGTATTAAACACCTCATTCCCTCACGAATTAACAAACTTGGTTTCTGCCAGCAGACTCCGCTCCAAAGCTACAAAGAAGTCACTCGGACTTCTCGTGACGTTACCCGCGAAGATTAGCACGGGGGAAGTACTGGACAAAACAGTCCAGCTAAAGAAAAGTCATGCTAACCTAAGAGGAGTGTCACTGGATCGCTCATTGCAAGAGCGACAGAAGCGCTCCCAGCTTGATAAAACCTTCAAACAGGAAAGCGGAACAAGACAATACAACATCTTGAAGGACAGCACAGACTTCAAAGGCTCATTACTATCAGGAACCCGCAATAAATACTTACCGACCACTACCGATGATTTTTCCCGTTTTCGCTTCACGTAGCCCTGCCCTGCTGTCTCTTGACCACAACTATAACTTGTACTGTCAAACCATTCGCAATGTTAGACGTCACCTTCTTCGTCCATCCCCAGAAAGACTCACGTTTCACGTCCGACGGGTTGATTAAATTCTAGCAAGGACAGAACATCGCGACAACCAGGACGACCGCAAATAACCGACAGTGCAACGAGTAAGTAAGACGACTATAAGGATCCCTGTGGAAAACCATAACTCTTGTCATGTGGTCGAAAGGACGGCAACCTGGGAACCAACTTTGCCACAAATGATACATTCTATCAAAACTATGTTGTGCACGAAGAATGCCGAGTCGCGTGAATGAACGTTCGCGTACAATCGATAGTCACTTTTAGATGACCCTGCCCTCAGTGGCTACCGAAACCTTGACCTGTTCACGTAAATCGAAGTAACAAAACCTCCCAGTACAATTATTTGTGAGATGAAGCTGCACTTTCTAAATGTAATCTGAGGTGCGCTCGTATGAGGTTTTCAAACGGGTATGAAGGGAGTATCACTGCACCAACTGGTCCATCTAGACGATATGTGAAGCCGGCTTATCCTACAGTAACAACTAGTTCATCCACTACCTGACCTATTCTGCTACCGTGAAATAGTAGTCTGGGTTGTGCGCTGAATCGATTCGGATGGCTATACTGACTACGACTTTGGTCCTTCCAGCTACAATCACGTCAGACGAGTCAAATAGGAGCAGTCAGACGAAAAGCAGATGCACTCATAAGGTTGTCTGTCGCACTAAAGATCGCGTAGGGGAGCTTAAGAAGTGAAGTAAAAGCCTATGGGCATGAGGCAGAACTATGGACATTGTTTCAGCAATGCTGCCCTCCGAACAAAAATAGGAACAGGGAAAGGTATCTTCAAACAAATTAGCACTCTGGTTGCTTTAACGGTTGACCGGGATTGGCGGTGTATTATCCAGTACGATCGAAACATATTCGGTATTATTCGAAAGCTAGATATAGTTCCAATTACACTCAATGGGCACAACACAGTTACCAGGCTCAGACATCAACGTCTCAGGCGCTGCGCCTTCGGGCTACGCAAGCCTCCCACCGCCAACTGAGTCAGACTGTTGAGTGACAGGCCCCGGACAGGGTCCCCCAAGAAAATGCTATTTCCTGTTGTCTTGCATGTCAGACGTCTGGGTGAGAGATTCAGACAGAGGCCTTTTCCTTAACACACGATCAGAAAGTATCACAAGTCGCTGCCTTAATAGAGTGGGTCACCCATCTTCACTTTTCCTCCTCCGTTCTTAATTTTACCCCTCTCAGGCCAAGACAGCTAGTAAAAAATTAGTGCTTTCAACGTCCGCGCTCTCTGACAAACAGGCCAGCAAACTATTCTAGTGAACACCGCGTCTAGTCCGAAACTGGATGTGTGCCGTT
>LOND01000233.1:95200-121624 GCA_014220965.1 Paragonimus kellicotti
CACCCGACTAAGCCCGTTAAATCATTCTCGCCCGAAAATCGGTGCTAAGTTGAGACCTTATTGAAGTGTACAAGACTACCCACAAAACCCGGCACAAGCCTCCCTTGGCGTTGTCATTATTTTTTTTTTTTCTTATTTTTTTTATCTTTTTGCTGTAAATTTGGTTTTAATCTATTTGCAAGTGACCCGATCATATTTCGGAGACAGAGATATACTGCAGTGTTACAGGCTATATTTTCAGCTTTCTTATTTTGTGAATTAAAGTCGCGTTGGAATCATACTAACCACTGTTTCTATCTCGTCTCCTTAGGTAACAAAGTCTAGGATCATTTTTGGGAATAAGTTTGTGTTGTTTTCGTATATGGCCGTCAGGACAGAGAGACTTAATGGTATCATTAGGTGTCGAAACTGCTCTAACATAACTAAGATCTCACTTTATTTTCGGCCTCTCCACCTACACCTCTTTTCATCTAATCTTGGAAGTATAAACTACTGAATGCAGAGAACAAGTTGCCTGCAAGGATCACATTCTTCTTACGTCAGCACTACCGCAGCATCTAATGATGTATTCAAGGGGCTAACAACAAACGCTAGACTTGTCTACACAATTTTCCCACTGCATCTCCTTCGTTCTTAATACAAAAAAATGATCGCTCTGCTCTCAGCAGGCTATAGATCAGGGCACACGCACCATTACTGCACAAAAAAAAAGGACAGTATCATTCCACATTTGACATCTCTTATTTTATATCACATACCTTCTTAGTAAGACACCATGTCCGAGCATCCGCATCGACGGCCGATTCAGTAAACCAAAAATTCGGCCAGCGATCTTTAAGGCTCTTCGTTCCCGTTCGAAACGGATTTGGACACAACACATTCACCGATCAGAATCCACGTCAGTTTTAGCCACGTTTCGATCGTCTAGCGGTTACTCGACACACGCAAACGCGACGGAAATATGTAACGTACGTAAAGACTGCGACACCTGAGGCCGTCATTTGGAAAACTGGAGATCGCTGCACCCGCTTCTGGGTTTCCACCGAATCGAACGAGAAACAAACACATCATATTAAACTTGTCGACAGCCACATGTTATGATGTAGGAAAAATAACCAAACTTACTAAAACCTAAACAAACTTCTAGCAAATTGGTAGCTTAAACCCTTCATATCCCATACCACACGTGTGGCAAGCTCTTGTACCTTTTCGAGGACGGATATGTCTTTTATGAGATACGGTGACCAAGCTTGGGCACAATATTCCAATTGGGGGCGAACTATGGCGGAGTACATTGGGATGAATACTGCTGGACATGGGTTGGCGATGACGGATTTCAGTCGGTATAACGCCCTTCGTGCTTTCGTCGCGGCTGCGGCACACTGTGCAGATGGAGCAAATATGATAGTGATTCGGATACCTAAGTCTCTCGTTTGCTGTTTAATTGCTAGCTCGATTGTGTCCATGTGAATTCCTTATATACCTGGGGGTCGAGTGGAAAACGTTAGTGAGGATATGACTTTTGAGAACAGTCAGCGGTAGGTCCCACCTTAATGTCCATTAGCAGATCTACAGAATGTCCTCTTGGAAGGCATCCGAGTCTGACGCATTATCCACCAGCTTTATGTCATCACCATACAGGTAAAATGGGTTGACCAGGTTGTCGGTGAGGTCATTTGTATCTACCAGGAAGAGCAGGGGGGCAAGGATTGACTCCTGCGGTACCCCAATTAACAGAGAGCCATCGTCTGACAGTACTTTTCTTACTCTCACTCTACATAACCTTCCAACTAGAAAGGTCTGGACCCATCTACAAATTCTAGGGGATACTACAGCTTCTCGTAGCTTCTAACCCAAAAGTCTGTGGTTGACAGAAGCGAAGGCTTTTTGGAAATCTGGGTAGCACACATCGACCACTTCCCCTCTATCTAACTTCGACGTGACAGTGTCTAAAAACGTCGGCAGATTCGTAAGACAAGATCCACCTTTTAGAAAGCCATGTTGAGGAGATTTGAAAAATTTCCGCTCGCAGAGAACTGGGCAGATCCTCTCTCGTAATGTGCGCTTAAACATTTTGCTGACGACACTAATCACGCTGACTTGGCTGTAATTCCGAACTCTGATCGGTTACCATGTTTGAAGATGGAAATTATAATGGCTTGTTTCCAGCCCCTCACAACTACCCCGGTTTCTAATGTGAGATTGAACGGTTGGGCAAAAGGCGATGCCAACAATTTGGTTAAAGGTTTCAGGATAGCCGGGTGAATATGGTCCGGTTCTGCGGACTTTGTGCTGTTAGGCTGGGATATCGCACGCTCAACTTCGTGGGGCGCAGTATCCTGACCCACCATGGCCACATCCGGGGTGTTAGAGTGAGGCTCACTTACTCCATTGTGTGACCGGTAAACACTTTGGAACTGTCCCATGAACGCATCCGCTATGCCTTTGTCGGTCAATATAATCTCTCCTTTATAGGAAAGTGTGGTCCCAATTTCTTTTCTTGGAGGGGAACTGGACTGAGCATAACCGTAA
The DNA here is from genome assembly GCA_014220965.1 of Paragonimus kellicotti. NCBI lineage: Eukaryota > Metazoa > Platyhelminthes > Trematoda > Plagiorchiida > Troglotrematidae > Paragonimus > Paragonimus kellicotti. The sequence continues at coordinate 97,733 of LOND01000233.1, forward strand.
AACCTCTTCTGGTTCTGTTTGATACCATGTGCTAGTTTGAGTTCATACACCAGACGAACATTCCTTGCTACCTTGATTGCTTCTTTTCGAGCTTTTTTGTACTTCATGAAGCTTTTAAACCCATTTGGTTGAACCTATAGCTTCCGACCTCTTCCTCCGACTTGCTTCTGAGGGACATTCCTGGCTGTAATCGTCCGCAGGTTGTCGACGTAGTTTTGCCCACAAACTATGGACGTCCTCTATAGACACTGTTGGGTTCCAGGTCATCCCATCAGCTCCCAAAATCAGTTTTTGTGGCCGATTCTGTGGAAAAGCTGCACCTTGTGTGCCTTTTTCATTAACGGAGAACACCGGAGCGAGGAATAAATCGTCATGTGGTCACTCTTTCCGAATGGTGCCGCTGGCAACACGTTGGTGACGTCACTGCTGTGACGAGTTATGATTAAGTCTTGCGTTAAGGCTATCTGACTAAATCGGGATCTCGTCGCCACTCTGAAATGCTGTGTTAGTGTGGGATTATTGACTAGGTTAAGCAACTTGAGATCAAATCCTCTTGGACTAACATATATCAATCGCAAGTTGACGTTAACAACATTGAAATCCCCCAAAACAAGCATGTAATAGCCTGGTTGGCAAACCAACTGGAATGAAGCCAGCAATGTTTCGCCTTCCTCTGGTTGTGCACCCGGACATCGATACACCTTGAAGACGGGGAGAAGGCTGACGGCGGTTTGAATGTTCATGCAACTGATGTTACAGTCCACGAGTGACTGCCTTATAGAATTTTTGCTCAACAATAGGCAACCGCCTCCAACGGCATTATCACGGTCACTGCGACACTATTGGAACCCACGCGCCCAATCCCCCAAAATCTATTTCTTCTTTGAGCTATGTTTCTGTGAGCGAGCAAATATCTACGGGGTGAATCGCTGTTTGCAGCTCGTCTCTCTTATTCAGCAGGCTGCATGCATTCGTCAACAGGCATTTTAGCTCCGGCAATCTAGCCTTCCGACTACTCCGCACACTGGTAATATCTAATCCCTCGGAGGAAACCTCCGAGGGATGGGTTCGTTTTTTGGGATATGAAGATATGAACCGGACCGATGTAAGCCATTTTTGTCATCGGTGGTTTGCTCTCCTAAACTGTTGCCTCGTCGTCTTGTTCCTTTTGAAACCGCGATTTGCGGTCTGACCGTGGTTAGTGACGAGACGCTCGCTTTTGATTTCTAGTGCGGCCAACATCGCCACATACCGTTCAGATTTATGATGCATGGTTGTGTCTCCCACAACTTTTATGCCGGGCATCCTCTGAGAAATCGTATCGGCTTTAGTTAGTGACAGATCTCCAATGTTGTGGTCTCGAAATTCGGCTAGGAGTGGTCTGGGAAGGTTCATCTGTGTGTTAGTTTTAGTCCACTTACCAAGTCTGCGCACTCGGCGCCATTTCGTCGCTGCAGGTAGTCCGGCGTTTCGCTGAACACTTAGAACTAACTGTCTTTCCAAGGATGCTCTATGTTTAGGGTCCTATATGACCGGTTCAGGTGCGCTTGAACGCTGGTCTAGACCTTGATATTTTCAGTTGTCGTAGAGAGGGAAAATATTTTTTCCGAAAAAGCCGCTGGTTGAGCTTGGTATCTGGTACAGAAATTGAAATCATCGAAGTCTGCGTCATGACGTCTAGTGTGATTATTTTAACTGACCGTTAACTGAGAACGACCTTAAGGTATATCGGTTTCGAAATTCGGTATGGCTGCTGTCGTTTTGGTTGGTTTCGTGTGAGGATGTTAACACAAGGATGTTCAAGTAAGTTTTACATTCATTGGTTCATTTTTTCATACAGTCATGAGTTTTCTATAACTTTTTTTGCAGCAACTGGTTATATTGCGACTTCAAGGCGATATTTGAGAGCCGTGAATTTGCACTTTCTCACTGTTCCACGAGTGCCTTCAGAGGTACATGCAGTAGGTGGGCACTAGTTACGTTCGTGGACGAAGTCGTAGTCGAAACGATTCTGAGTACGATAAGGTAAGGTTGCGTGGTTCCCTGAAAACCCTGCAGATTCATTAAAGTTGTTACGAAGTACAAAAGGCGTAGGAGTGTATGCAGAGGTGTGCGACATGTCTAGTGGGTGAAATGTCAGTTTTAACAAATCAGGTCCCGCGATACAGGTTGCAGATCACGCCTTCATGTGATCCAACGTATTGGCTGTCTGGTTGTGTGCTCCTTCAAGCTAGAGCACAACCACCCTCTCAATCGTCTGTTATATGTGAGTCCCGCCGTGGACTCACTGTCGGTGAATTGAACGAATACAGAACTCTGTTTCAGTACAATAACCACTGCTGATATTAGCAGTATGTACGGGAGGTTTACGGAAGTTTATCCAAACCGCTTGACATTGAAACATCCCGCCAAGTTAAAAGCCTGCATTGTCAAACGAGTTTGTTATGTAACAACGGTAACGGGTCATCAGAGAACTTTGAGCAAGTTCATGTTGGCGATTAGTGCGATAGGTGTGGTGGACACCATGCAGGTAACAGATGTACGCACATCTGTTTCACTCAGCGAACGCAAATTGAACTATTCTGACACTTCCCGCATGTTGTGAATTGGATGCCACCACGCGGACAACCAGGCAGAAGTATGTTATTGAACACCTTGCCATGCTTTCGAAGCTGGAAGTTATATCAGTTCCTCATAAACGATGGTGTGAGGGCATGGCCGAGCCAGGATATACGGGTTCGTGTAGTGAGCTCATCTTCGACGTCCCCAAAATCCTAAACTCGCTGCAACGTGACAGTCGCGCCTTACAAGTACCACCGTGCCTGTTCACATTATCTTGTTAATGTGGATTTACTATTAACCACTACCATCAAAGTCCTGTGTTGGCGTGGGTTTCGCAGCCTTAGTCGTGGTTGATATATGAATCTACGCCATCTGTACTACTATAAGCTACATTCGCTAGGATAACAATGTTTTAACTGCCACCGTTTGGATGCCGCCCAACCAGTCTGACGCTTGTTTGAATTCTGAAGGTCGACTGAAGTGTCCGTTGACATTCGTCCCTCTTGGCGTTACCGTGAGGTCGTTGCCTGAGGTTCTCTCACGTCCAACTCCCTAGCGCCTTTAACTGTTGTGTTGAAGTCCGCTTGTGAATGGTGAGTAAATCAATAAATAAAGTTTGTTTGCAGATTCACCGCCTTCTCACTACGACTTCCGTTCCGCGTTAACGTAAGGCTGGGAAAACCTTGGTCGTACGAACTTAGGAACTAGCATCGCGATATACGTTCGCAATGAGAAGTAAGTTACACTACGTATGCTTTTTGAAATGTTTCGAGAAATGATGGGTGAGCACATTGTGGTAAAGACGTTTGTCATAAATAAGATGGCCGCGCAAATTAGAACAGTCCATGTGGTGTTCCACTGCGACATAATGTTGTGTTACTTTCATGTACGGGATGCCGTACGTAAGTGGGTAACATTCGTTTGTCATGTTCGATAGCAGACGAACTCTTTCCGCAGTCGTTAGCTCTTCCGCCGAATGGCTACGGTAGACAATGAGCAACAGTATATTGCATCTTTACACCGTATATCGTAGGTTCAAACGTGACTTACATATCATCCGCAGAAACGATAAAAAGTTTCTGAATTGTTGGTTGTGTCATTGGATGTACATCAAGCCGAACTGGGCCATTTATGTGTTAAACGATGTTGTGCACTTTGGCAATCGTACGATTAATACGCTGGATAATGCAAACGAACGGTTGAAGAAGAGAACGCACCCAAGGTATTTCTCACTGTTGTTACTCTGAAAATATGGATCCACAACGAGTGGCTGATGCGAGAGTACGGAATCCAAACGACCCACGAATGCGGCCGTCGTGAAGTTGTCGACGTAGACTGGTACGCCAAAAACATTCTTCACAGAGTGACCACGTTTGAAAGCCATCTCGTCGAAAAACATCTGAACGGACGGACTCCACGACTCCATTTCTGTACTGTATCTGAACGCGAGGTAAGCGATTCTTTAATAATCACCTTTGACACTGCAGCTTCGTGTGCAATCTGATGGCGACGCTTTCGTCGTGGATAGCGTACAAGACACATGTGAGTGTACTTTTTACCGTTCGATGTGGCTTCCTTGCATTCACGTCCTGTCACTGTTATGAAAACACTTCTACCCCTACGGTAAGGCGTTTTGTAGTTTTCATTTCCGTCCACAGAGGTCGAGTCTCTGTGCGTGAGCGGTGGCTGGCGGAGTACAACCTGCCAATTCGACGGTTGGTGGGTCCGCAGCTTCGGCCTTTTGCTGCAACCATTTTCGACCGTCACTATAAAGCCCCGCATAATGTGCTTGAAAAGCTGCATGACTGCAGCAGGCGCACGGCGGTGACGTGCTTCAACAGCATCACTGCATTTGCCAGTAAAATAGTGGAACGTGCTACGACTGGCTAACCTCTGTATGACTCCCACACCGGCTCGTCTACTAGCGGTATGCAACCCAGATGGGTGAAGAATCCGGAAACGGGATTGCCATGTTGACATTGCGGTGATCCGGTACAGATGGACAGCTATCGCTGTTATACCGATCAGCTGATTTTTCACCCTGAATGCATTCGAATGGCGGATATAAAGGAGTATCCATTCTGTGGCAATCAGCTTCGACCTCAGTCACCTCGTAGGTGCACGTTTTGAATTGTTAATTTTGTCAGTTCCCTTCACTTCAGCCATTGTTCGCACTTCCCCAGTGATTATGAAAACCAAGTCCCGCATATCGCCCACAAAGTATGTTGACTAAGACGGGCTCGCTGACGGCGTACCGGTTACACACAGGACGAACAGAGCGCGAATCAACAGAACCGGCAGCGACTATCCTGTTGATATAATTGAAGAAAGTGAGTTCATTCACACATCCGTACACAGTTTTCTTGCAAGTATCATATGATGAACAAGAAGACTACGATCGCATGTGACACAAGACATCAGTCATCCGGAAGGACACGCAGAACGCGCGAAAACCAACGACTACATCGTGTGCCGAATAAAGGTGGAGTTAGTCTGTACCACTTTCCACAGACCTCAAATATATAATTCACGTTGATACCCCCATGTGCTCGTTCTCAGCGACTTCAGACGTTCACCTGCGTTTCAGCGTATAGCACTGTTTGGTATAATTAATAAGGTAGGACAAACGGTTGGAGCAGTTTTGAGCGTCTAAGCCTGCACTACTGCTTGACGTAACTCGTGTATTAAGACAAACGGATGGAGCAGTTATGAGTGTTTAAGCATGCACTTCTGCTTGTCTTAATTCGTGAAGTAAGACAAACGGATGGAGCAGTTATAAGTTTCTAAGCATGGACTACTGCTTGACGTAGCTCATATTGTATGGCAAACGGATGGGGCAGTTGTGTCTAAACGTGTGCTACTGCTTGACATAACTCGTGAAGTAGGACAAATGGATGGAGTTGTTATGAATGTCAGCGTGGAGTGCTGTTTGCTTTCACTCGTCCAGCAGATGACCTCGTCGGCATTACAGAGTACGTCACGGTTCTATGGAAAATGTGCAATAGTGGTAGAAACGGAGGACTATGCAAACAGAATATAACTAAGAAAATATCATTGACTTGTCCAGTTCTTCTGTATAATTCTACGTTAAAATGTTTTATGACGTACCTTACGTTCCCAGCTTTAGAAAAGGCGTAATCCTCATGATCCAACAATAGTTCAATCGTCGGAAGTATTGTCACCTTTTCCTGCCTAATTACACTCAGATTTAAATAAAAGCATGTGTCTCCACGTATATGACATCACTTTTCATTATATTCTGCCATTAATTTTCCCAAATAACGGAAAATGAACATTTTTATTATTTTTCAATCAATCCCTATGTCATTAAACCACCTCACACTCCTTCCGTACGTCTTCGGAAGATTGAAACAAAAGAATGTTCAAGCAGCAGAATTCTACGATTTTAGAAACTGCAACACGTATCAAAATTTTAACAACTTCGGCAACTTCAAAAAGCTTTTCATCACGAAGATTACAGAGATATTATTCGTTTACCGATAACACGCAGCTTCAGGGGCGTGGATAACTCAGTTCCTGTCCCTTTTAAAGGAACATTGTATTTGTCTTATTGTATTGACATGTTTTTGCAGAGTGGTCGTGAGGTTAGGTATATGTGTATCATGTTGCGCTATCCGTGTGAGCACCGAATCGACGTCAGTCGGGCCACTGGGACTTAAAAGCACGCGATAATTTGGGGGCGTCCTACAATCTTCCTCCACTTGCCCACTTGGTGTCAAAATTGTTGGTTTCCAAGGTACTGTAGCTTTAACTGTAGTTGGTTTTTGTGATCTATGAGCAGCCTTATCCCCCTTTTGGGGTTTTGGAGAGACCGTTGGCGTAAGTGGCGTTGAGCGCACAAATGGGCTTCCTCCTGGTGTAGGACGTACGGTCTGCTTGCAGTAAGCCGTCGGAGTGCGCACACTCTTCCTTGAGGCTCCGCATTGATTATTTACAGTTTTCCTAGGAGCAGAATTCCCGGTTTGGTCGGTGGTTAGGCTCGTGGAACGGGTGCAAGAATTCGAGCTGTGTGAAACACTTTTTACGAATTACGATCTGTCTGAGAGACCAGGCGACTTTCTTCCTCCAGTCTCGCATTCTACACAGACCCAGCACAGTTCAGAATGTTTGCCATGCAGTTGATATAGCTCTGTACGTATGCACGCACGTTATTGATTACACCATCTGTCGCATATGTCACATTCAACCCTGGCCACTAACTTTTTGCCACACTGCTTGTTAAGACAAGGATAAGAGACTCGGAGCATATTTCCAGCAAGATGTTTGTCTTGCTTAGGTAACTTAACTTACAAACGGTTAACCGAAAATAACCTGCGAACAACGGTAGTTTGATTTCAAGATGCTTACTCACTTCAGCGGAATGCGAGATAATTACAGGCAAAAGACACCACAATGGAACGAATTAACTTCAAAATTAATCAGTAGTTTGGCATATTCATGATGCCAGATGAGATCCAGTTTTGAAAAGGCTGGATTCGAGCTGGCAACCATGCCCCAACGCGGTGAGCGCTCTATCAGCTGAAAAACGAAGCAACGCCAAGAGTTAGAAAATTTCACATTTGGACTCTGTTACCTTCCTGTTTCTCTGCATCGTATGGAGGCCACAAAATGATCCAGTGGTCGACTGTCCAGGCAGAACTTATCGAACGGTTCAAGCCGGAATCCACCAACGCCTCTGTTGAGCGCATAAATCCCTGACTTTCCACAGTTGTGTCTCACCTAAAATCATAAATCTGCCAAACAGCGTGTTAGTAATATAATTTTTATACTCAACAATAGCGTTGGTGGAACCCAGCGTGAACTGTTCGAGAAATCCTGCCGGGACAGTTGATTCAACGGATCATTTTGTTGGTGTTGCACTTTCTTACCAGGCTCATTCAAGATGGATTTACCTACAATGACCTCCGTTGACAAGACGTTTTTCCAAAATAGATAGAAAAAACCTCTCTGTTTTGGATACAATGGATGCAGAAACCCGGTGAGGTTATCGTTTTTTATCGATGAACATTGTATATCCCAGATACCGAAAGTTAACTCTTTATCACCTGTCTTGGACGTTGAGGCAGCATACCACTAGGGGAAGCTGAGACACTCAAAATTCTACAAGGACCGCCTACGATGGACGCGAACACTGCTATGATCCTACTAGGTTGATTACAACTGGCTTGTCGCCAATTCCTCTACCTACCTATGATTATTAACCTCCCGAACCGTGCTCCTCCAACCGCCTCAAACTGCTTTCCTTCCTTATTCCGCCGGACGCAGACGCGAGCTGTGTGGCAGAAGTAGATTGGATCGTTCGTGCTCGTGTCAACGGTTCCGGCTAACTGAAACACTGCTACATTGTCAAAGTCAACACTAGTTGCCTTCTAGGTGGGAGCTCTGTAGCGACCCTATTTGTTTATTACTAACCATGTTAGAGTTACGACTGCTATTTGTACTCTTTTGGTTTCCAAATTTTGTATGTGATTGAACATTTGTTTGAACGAGCATGACCACCGACAATTACCCCTCGCACTCGAACGTACGACCCCGCGACGTCCTCTTCTTTCGTTTCCCTCTGTTGCCGTTTCGTCCTGTAATTTGTCAACCATCACGTTCACCCCGCTGGTCAACAACATACTCCTTGTTCACTCGTTGCGCTATTACAAACCGGCCGACTTTGATTCGTTCGATTCTGCACTATTTGGATCGCACCAACAGAGGATTTTTCCGCGAAACCACAATCCCCGTAACTGCTTGCGACGGCTGTTATTCACTTTATCGCACGCGGACTGTCACTGCCGTTAAGTTCAATTACCCGTAGTTATCAGTAGGTATTTCAATTTTTCGCATGCCCATTTTCATTTGTCGGTTCCCCACCTCAACCTTTCCCAAGTTTGATGACTTCCAAAAATGAAAAATATCGCAGACATGTCCGAGTAAGTCGGTTGCAATATACATATGATACAGTTTCAGCCTGTCGCCAATATAAGAACCTCAAAGTAATACCCGGAAAGCGAAGTCCCGCAAACCTAATAGTCAGACTTCCTCCACCATATATCAAACAGAAGAGCTAAATGTAATACAATATACTTGGATTCATTATGAAAAATTGCTGATTCTGATCAATCCAGAGAATGAAATTGCTCGCACAGTTTCGCTGACCTAACCCATAAAGAACGTCTGTGTATGCATTCACACCAGTAGCTGCATCAGCCTGACTCACTACAGCTATGAACAACGTCTGAGAATGCAGTATGAGTTCACACTAGTAGCTGCTCCTTCCGAATGACGCTCGCCATGAACTACATGGAGATCAAACACGTGCGGGAAGCGATGAGAAACTTGCAATTGAAGCGGTTGGGGTATATGGTACTCAGCATTTTTGATTCCGATGAGTTCCATATAGATCGAAATCTTTTTCTGCACCGCGATAGACACTGGGCGTTCCTACCGTCCAGTTACGACTGGCTGAGAAGTATACATCCCAGGGATAGGCAGGCAGCTTGAGTTCATCCGTTTCCATATACTGTTCCGTATGGACGCCATGTGACCTCAACCGGGTTGGAAACAATGCGGTAGACTGAACAGAATTTACCTCTGAAGATTTCAAGTAATAGAGTGGGACATGATACTTCTTTCTCACGCCGCTCCATCTACACCAAAGATGAAAACAACCGTACGATAGCTTCATTTCCGGTCATTTCCGACGGCAACATTTCGTTGACCAGTATCTACCTAAAATCTTGCAAACATGGAGGGATAGTACAAATATCGTATATACAATGAAGCTTAAAACTTTGCCATACATATTTCATTATCAAATGTTTTAGTGTTCTTGTTGAAAGGCACTGCCAACATTGTATGGTCGTTTATTTCTGTTTCGATCATATCTTCAAAACGCGGCGAACTGAAGTATTCTCAGCCTGTAGAATGACGTGTTTCATCTCGAAAATTGCAATGAGCGCATTTATAAGGCCTGATACAAGAGCCAACGCCAATAACCGGTTATTTTCGCGAAAATGGTTGAAAAATTTCACATCTCCAGACCAATACTTTTGGCACTTGATGACGTATTTCTTTTTCCATTACCGTTGTTCATTTATAATTGATCTACCGTAAGTACTTTGCCTGAGATTCTGATATTAAAATTTCGAAAAATATTTACAAACGTGGATTCGCGCCGAAATGAACGTTTCTTCTTTTGAACGTCTCTCAAGCCGAATCCGTCGAAACAGATAATTGCTTCACATTGGGTTACGCCTAAGCTGTCGAAAAAACAAATGCCTTTCACAGCATCCAACGACAGAAAAGACCATCTTCCAAGCCGTTAACGGGAATGCTGTCATAAGAACTGGATTTAATACGATACTAACTGAATAAGTGTACGTGAAAATTAAATATCTCACTGCGAATGTGAAAAATCCTCAGCAATCGAACGAAGAGTGTGTCCGTACAACAAAATCGACAACCGGACACCACTCAGTTATCGGGGACGATAAAACCGAGTTGAGCCCAGTCAAGCACTAGGTGATTGGTTGGGTTGGAGCACAACTGTTCGCGCATCGTGAAATGATAAGAACTGTAAGCTGCTCAATAAAATATTTGAAAAAAAATTTCTAATGTTAGCATCTACAAATTTACAGGGCTCAGACTGAATGACAGTAATGAGAAAAATATTAACGGATAATGGTGATGGAATAGTAATGGGAAATGGTGTAAGAGTAAGGATGGTTGATACCGTTTATTTTTGAAGAAGATAACGAAAACTGGGGCCACCTCTCAACGCTAATCAAACGAGGCACAACAAGTTCGAAAGTGATGCAACAGACCTCAACAGAGTCAGCAACCGCCACTTGAGTAACTCAATCAAGTCGTGCATGCAGTGGGCGGCATTCTAGAGCGACCTCTTAGAGTAGCTCAATTCTGTTGCTATTTTGTTGTACGATTTGACACTTCATGATGAGGCTTGTTTGTTCAGCCCAGGTATATGCCTTATTTCCGTTAACGTAGAACCTTTTACTCTTCTCGTTCCGCGCGCTACACGCAGGGCGCTTAATGACTGTACACTTTCTTGTTCATCGGTCGCGGCAGTATATAGAGTACTGCGCTGTCTGTGGCCTCACTTTGCACACCACCCACAATTGATGGCAGCCGTCGCATTCTCAGATATTTTCCAGTCGGTCCCTTTTGAAAAGAAGCACTAGGCTCGAGTTTCGCTCTCATTAGAGCTCGTCAGTAGTGCATATCCTTGCCAGTGTCTGGACTAGAACTCCGACCACGCTTTCATAAGGCAACTGTGCTGACCCCTGCGACACTGATCGCACATTGGGCGCGAGCAAATTATCATATATGAACGCTCAAACACTTCCGCTTGCGAGTATTGATCAGATTGCCGGATCGTCTTGATAGAAGAAACAGTTACTGTCTGTTTATTACAATCGATAATCCCGCGACTGGGACCTCATAGACAGATGTAAATCTCCAGGCTCGTTCTACCTGCTAGAGAATATCTCAGAGTACTGGTGAGTGGTCGGGGATTTGGTTAGTTTAAAGTTATCGTTACAATTGGGTTACTCTCCGGATCTGGAGGGAGAACTTGCGAGAGAGTTCCTACAATACGTTTCGGATGAGCCTGTGGCAATGACCGAAGCCGGAGGGTGCCCGCACGTATCACAAACCATGAGTGGCTTTTGTTGCACAAATCGCGGTTCTACTCAAACAGCCCGCATCCAGTGAAACCTCCAGAAATCATGGAAATCAAAAGTTACTGAAGAAAAAATGTGGGAGGAAAATGTCTAATTCCGGCATTCAAAAATTTACGGCGCTCGAACTGAATACGTGCAAAAGAAACACTAGCGGTAGCTAGTGTAGGAATAAGGCTGATTGATGCCGTTTGTTTTTTAGGACGATAATAAAACATAGGGCCACCTTTCAAAACTAATCAAACAAAACACGGTAATCTTGAAAATGCAGCTATAGACCTTTCAACAAAGGGGTCAGAAACAGTTTTTGGCACACTATCTCTCGAACATTTCGTTGCCTCATCGTGTACATACTGCAGCCTGCGGGTTTATAAATCAGAGTTCAATGGACGTTGTGAAGATAAACGAGAAAATGAGCAACCACATAAACACACGCACACTCACACATGTCCATGCACCTCAGTTACCAGAGCAACCTGCTGCTGACGAACAAGCCTTTCTCTGTGCGGTGTAATGGCTTCCAGTAGCTAGTTGTTGCTGCCTCCGCAAACCGGAGACGGCTCAGGTATTTTACTGCGTAGTATACACGGAATGCCTTCTCTAGGTTCAGTTGGAATCGATAAGTCAACCGGCGTGAGGCGATCGATTACGCCAGTTCCTTGTGACTTAACTGGTCCGATGGAGTGGAAGGTACTACAGATCAATTAAACGGGCCTACTAAACTCAACTGTTCCAACCGGTGGATTTCTGAGAAAATCAACAATTCAGCGACCCAACGATTGATACACGGACTGGAGTCAGAGGCTCAAGTTTTCCGTAACCAGTCGGTTTATCCGCATCAGTGTCAAGCGTGTGTTTGCTGATCTGGGGCGCAATCACCGAAAATCTGAAGTACCACCGCTCCTGGAGATTACAGTGAATACCAAGGTTGGAGTGAAATTAATTGCATAACGGTTTTCCAGCTGAATGAGAATCGAGCAGGGCTTCGAAGCGATCTCTAGAAGCGGTATTGACGGCCCCAGAAGAAGGGTTGTTCCAAAGGTTAATAACTCTGTTAGAAAAGAACCGCTGCTCAAGGTAGATCCGAGGACGCAGCTTGAAAAACCTCTTATTGTGTCCTCGCCGACCTTCATCATTCGCTGCAGTGAAGAATTGTTGTGCGAGGCCTACTCTAAATGAAAAGTGTTCAGGAATCAAATCGCCGCAGTCATCGAAATTCAAGTGGATGCATATCAAGGACTTTAAGTCAAGACTCGTACGCGACAATTCTCAGGTCCGTCACTAGTTTGGTGGCCACAAGCCGGAAACACTCAACAGTTAATGTGCCTTTCTTCAGGCCGGTATACACGAATTTATCAGCGTACTCGAAGAACGGTCTTATATAAACCCCGTGAAGTTTTTGAAACGTTCCCTCGTCAATGCGGGGTAAGGTGCGGAACATAATCTCAAGAGCGGCTAATTTCTTTTTCGCCATCATTTCAAGGTGATACACGATGGATAGGTTAGACGACAACCTGATGCCCAGATCTTCCTTCGTATCAATTTTGGTGATATCTACTGCCGCCAAACCACTAATAACTCACGAGGGCACTGCAAGAGCCTCCACCGAGTGACATGTGAGCAGGCTCATTTTCATTTAGTGGAAGCACTCCGACCGTCCGCCCAGTGCATGATCACGTCAAAATCGAATTGTAGTGCACTGGGATCAGTGGCATTGCAGATTTTTAAGTCATCAGCGTATAGTGGGCGTCGCTGGAAATATTTTCCGGAAGGTCATTGATGTAGATCGGAAATAACGAGGACCTAGCACCGACCCTTGAAGAACTTCCGCAGAAATGAAAGAGGAACGAGGAGAGATTTGATCCGGCTTTACCTCTAAAAGTTCTATTTCCGAGAAAAGAGGCGATCCAGCGAAGAACCTCTCCTGAATACCATAAGCTTCCGTTTGTGCTTCAGAGGGCCGTGTGGACACGGTCGAAAGCCTTGGCAAAGTCAAAGAAGATAGCATCTGAGACGAGGCAATTGTCTTTGGCCTCCGTCAGACTATCCATGAAAACACGCATATTCGTTATGCATGACCGGTCAGAAAGGAAAGCTATGCTGGGTGGAAGAGAAAAGATTGTTTGATAAGAAGTGGTTGAGGGTGGCACGCTTTCATAAGCGTTCCATCATTTCGCATGAAAATGCTAGTAAGGCTGATAGCTACGCCGGAGAGTGCACGTCGTCCGCTTTGAAGATGGGTGTGGCCGTCGCCTCTTCCCATGCGATAGGAAGAATGCCAGTCCGCGCGGTCTGTTTAAGCAGCTATAAAGAGGTTCTGCCAGACGAACAGCCGCTTTTTTCGGAATTCTAGGATGGATCTTGTCAGGCCTATCGCACTGGATGAACTGACCATGAGTAAAAGATCATCAGCGTTTGACACAGAAAACTCTGCGCAACAATAAGGTGGAAATGTATGATGCCAGTTTAGCGGAGTGATGTTGTAGACTAGCGTATAGTACACCCTGAATAACTTGGCTACAACTAGAGTTTCACATGAGGTCTCCTCGTCGTCACAAAGGAAGAGCCGAAGGGTTAATCTTTCTTAATTGCAGCGTATGCTTAAATAAAAATATTTTGTTTTCGGGGGCTCTCAGGAGGCCCTTTTCTTGTACAAGTTTGGTGTGTTCAAGGTTGTTCCGCCTGCATTATTCCGAACAACGTGGAACGCTCTTAGGTCCTCCGAGTTTCCCATAGGCTTATGCTTCACGAATAGATGGGAATGTTCATCGAGGAGACGATGTATTCTGCGCGGAAGTGGTGGGCCATGAGAGAAAGCTCACAGTTCGTAAATTGCAAATAATTCGTCTGCTTTGTGAATTGCGCTTTGAAACGTATGTTAGTTATGGTCCTAAGAATCATACACAAAATGAAGTGAACCTAGATAGTTTTTTGGACCGTTAAAGTCAGCCTGATCAAAAGTTCAAACTGTGGACTTCTGCTGTTTGTTGTAACTTGCAGCAGGTAAGGTCAAGGGTGAGCAAAGAGTGGTCAGTGTGTTCAGGTGGCGGCTTGATGACCACTCTGTCTACTAGGTGACTCTCATGAGTGACATTTAGGTGAAACACAGAGGGAACCTGGCCAGGATGATGCCGCGCCGGGGCGTTGACATGCTGTGTCCACTCTCTCCGTCGTACCAGCGTCGATAAGAAAGTCGAGAATCCGCTTTCACCGTTCTGTTGAGAAACGGGTGCCAAGTTTATCTTGTGTGTGTTAAAGTCATCCACAACAGACAGATGGGTAAAGTGCTGTAGCGCTAGGAACTTGTGTATGTTCACGAGAAGTGTGTAACCGTCGGAGACGTTCGATGAAGGAGAACGATTAACAACCCTCGTTAGGAGTGAATGTTGGCCACGCAGTGCTAGTCGAAGCTACAGAACGTCACATTTATCACGGGACTAAAATTCACCGATAACCGTGGGTGTTGGGAGACAATGGGGAAGGACAATCCCAGAATCTCCCTCCTGCCGCAAACGGGGTCAGCCCGGTAAACTGAATAACTGGAGACACTTAGTTCAGTGTCGCGGATGTCACCTGTAAGCAAGGTCTCATTGAAAACAACTTTGTGGGGCTGTGTTTCATAAACTGACCGTCTGATCCCTGGTAATTCACTGAACGGACCAAAACGGTTTTTATACAAGCGCTTAAGGGCTACCTCGTCGTTTGATTTCGCGAGAAAAGAGAAAAGAGTGTGCGAGGAAGGCCTTGGGGAAGGAGGCCTATAATTGAGGAGGGTTGTGGGGTTGGACGCGGTCTGTACTGCCCAGTGAATCTGATGGCCCTCCTGTGAGGCTGAGGGCACATCACCGCCTGCGCGTATGCCGGCGTTTAAACAGGACACTTAACCAGCATCCTCGGTGTGACAGTTTGTGACCTCCGCAACCCTACCAAGTTCCGCGTTTTCGCAGGGTGTTTGAGTATTTTCACGCACGGAAAATTGAACTTTCAGGTTTGCTGGGTGCATGGTTTAAAGGACAGCAGTGTACGCGTTTTTGTGGGGCCACTGATAGAAGTACTCAGCTGTGCGGGCCAGAGAAATGCTTTTTGAATCACAGGAGGCGACCTCAACAGGCTCATATCGTTCCGAATTCGTGGAAAATAGAATTTTCTGTGGGACCGTTTGGAGGCTTTCGGCTCAGCCAACTCGTGAAACGGCTTTTGTGCGGTTTCGATTTCTCCAACACTTGTGCCCGTGCTCGGGGCGTCGGCCATCGGAATGGCGACTACACAAACGGTGTCCCCACTCTCCGCTACACGCACAGGTGTCTGAGTGGATACTTCTAGAGCGGAAACTACGACCTTAGTGTCCAGTTGTAACTTCTGGTCTGCCATGATTTCTGACTTAGTTCAAACCCGCTGCTCGCGTCTCACCCTCTCTTGCCGAGAGCGATCGAAAGACACGCCTTTCTGGTGGGCGTTGGCGGACTTCACAGCCACCATTTTCCCCACTACTGTCTGGGGGCTGAGCATGGTTGGTAAAGTTACCAGGAGGTTAAGTGACTTATCGGTTATCCTGGTGCGTGGTAATGGGCTCGTGATGTCCTGGGAGAGTAAAGATTCGAAGACTGATTTGGCTAGCTCGATTTGAGATGTTATGGAAAATCTGCCTCATGAAACGTTTCTCCTCACTCTGAGAGCTTCCTCTTCTATTTTACTACTGCTTCTTTACGCGTGCATCTGACAGGGCAACGGCCTTCTTGGTGATCGTAACACCAGAAAGAGTGAGCGCTATGTACAAATTCACGGCTCGCAGTTCCAACTTCATTCAAGACAGAGTCGTTTAGTACTCCTCCATTTTACTCCCCATGGAAGAAATAGAAAGAGAAACATAGCGTGAAAGAGCCCCCCATTTGCAGTCGCAGGTTTTCTAAGTTACTTCATTTTTCGTGGCACTCGAGTGAATAGTCAGCTGCAAAACGGCGTCTTGACTATCGTCGAACCTGCAGCTCATGCAGGTAAAATGGAGAGGCGAACAGTCAAGCTGCCTACACTAGTGTTCGTTGAGGCTAATGCATTCGAAATGTTACCGCTTCTGGCACTGAAAGCACCGCATGCCGTTTTGTGCGGACATTTTGCACCCGTACTGGCCGCAAGTGCATGATGCCTCAGCAAGTTTGCTGAGTCTCGGCGCTGCCAGATTTAACGCGGGTCATTGTCGATAGGAACAAGCAGTAAACAATGTACAACAGATGCAGAAACAGATACCATGCCACACAAACAGTGCTATACGTCAATAATTAGTATGTTATTTTATGATGAATAACAGTGATAGCCTGCAATTTGTGAATGCGCAAGGCAACAATATGACAAAAATACGAGAACACAATAGCAGCAAGAAAATCTGAACCAAATTTCTAGTTACCGCGCCTTATCTGCAGTAATAAGTTCATCAACTTTTGTAATAAAAAGGTTAAACAGACTAGAATCAATCTACCCAGCAATCTGTAGCGACTTTAATAAATAATGTTTATTTAGCTGTTGAGCTTCACAATATCCATTGAACTTTGCTGTATAAACCCGCAGACTGCAGTATGTAACTGATGCGATGCAACGAAGTGTGCTCCAGAGATACATTGTGTCAAAAACTGTTTTTTACTTTTCTGTTCAAATGTGTTACGGGAAAAAGTTGCTTTGTGTCACAACTAGCGGAATCAAATCATCAAAAAAGATGCAAAACGCAGCTGCATACGTTCAATATACTCTCGGAAATTCGATCAAAACGTTTGTCTCCGCTAGTCTAGTGTTCGAACTAACATATCCATATTAGCCTTCATCGTCACCAGCGGAAAGTCACTTCTTGTCGTTTGCGCTTCGTCTTACGACGTCCTTATTAAACCTGTGTAATTCTATTGACTTGAGAAAGAATGATCGAAAACAATCGTTCGTCACATCATCACTGCTACATACCCCAACTTTAACAGTAGATATTGAATATCAACATATGCCATGAGTGCACGATTCGACTCCTTCATGTTGAGCCAATATTATAGATGAGTGCACATAGCTATCTTCCAGGCTCCATCAATTGATCGGAGAGAACGGCAAATGTGCGGCTCGTGTGACGTACGTCAGCAGATCAAGCGGGGCAACTGATTAAGTTCAGTACAGTTGCACAATTAGGTGAGACTTATAAACGAGATGATTTAGTACAAAAAGGAGGGCATCCGGTGGGAATTTCTCAAAAATCGCCAACAGCACAACATTTTTCTTCGCAGCCAGAACATAACAGCACGTCCCAATGACACCCGCTCTCCCGAAAACTAACCTTTTATGCTTCCCACCACATCGCAGTCGCCGCAGAACGTACCATGGTAGTAGTGCGATGGTTACGTAACTCAGCTCGAAGGGTATTGTATATATTGTCATATTCCGCTTTATTTTTATATAGTCTACACCACCTGTCCTTGGAAAAAATGAGCATCACTTGTCTGAATCGATTCTACTTAGCGACACACTTTTGGTGCGCGCGTCTCGTTCCCTTGGTGCCCTTGTTCCACATAGATCGGGATTGCTTATAGTGTGTTATTCAGCGACTGCACTTTGAACTGACTATTCACGTTTATACCTTTGTACTGCGCTAGTCCCCTTCAATCTTCTTCAAGCTTCTTTGCATGCATCGTTTCTGAAGAATTGCGCTCACATGTTTTGACATTTTATTAGCTACGTCAGTAGGGATATGGACTTCAGCAGTATCCCAACGAACACGCGGCCGACTCCGACGCGTTGGCCGGAATCTGGCCGACAATCGGCCTTAAAATTGAACGAATCGGATGAGAACACGAACTGTTAATCATCACACCCTACCTTGCAGTTGAACGCATACAAAAAATTTCTGTAATATATTCAAACATTCACAGCGTTTCGTTTGCAAGCGTTCCAGACCACCGTCGTTTCATGCACGTTCGTTTTAATCGGTGATTCCAGCGAACGTGCATTTGCAGTACCATTAATTTCATGCGTGGTGAGTCCGGCTGTGTTGTATCATTTGCGGTCTGTCGTCACTGACTGTTTTCTTGAAAGCTTTGCACACTTGTTAGATGTATCCCATGCTTTCGGCCTCGTTATTCTAGGTTTATTAACAGTTTTTATTTACACATAACTTTGCTGTCCATGACAACCGAGATTTATCACCGCTTTTCTTTTATCCCTACCCTCAGACCACCACCAAACGCATTCGCATCGACAGAAAACGCAGTCTGAACAACATCCGGATCACACGGTTCAAGCATGTTGACATGCTATCGTTTGGTAGTTAGCACTTCCACAGAGGAGCACCAAATCCGCCTGTTACAGCACTCTTAACGAAATACAACATTTTATTTCACTTCCAACGCAGACGAGTGCATCTTTGTCAACCATCAGTAGAGTTCTTGGAACACAGTGCCAATAAGCATGATATGAGGTCGCTAACAGGTAGAGTGCAGGCCACTTGCGACTTTCCACATTCTATAACGCCAAATCCGGTCTGTTGTTTTAGTGTTTAGATCAACTATCACAGCCAATTTGGTCCGCACTGAGCATAGCTGACGCAGTGTATGACCATGCTACCGTGTAACCGTACCAACGGCTACGTTAGATTGTCAGTGGTGAATACCCATTCCATCAACCCTACTAAAGGAGCGTTGTCTGCTGAATTTATGCTGGATAGCGGATGATGGTTGCTGGATGACGGTGTAAATCGATAACCACCCCTAATTCGAAGGCGGTTATCTTGCGAAAAAATCGCTCTCTTGGGTATCAACCAACGCGCATCATTGCGTATCGCCCAGCCGCAGAAGTGAAGGGCGGAATACTCAATTCAACAAAATGGAAGCAGCTGTTGTCGCAGCTGACGAAGTCTGTTCCCAGTGTTCTGCGTTTTTGTCCCTCAAATTGTCCTTATTCGTGTTTCCGGGTTTGAACGTTTACGATTAACCGCTGTCCTTCTATAAATAATTCCCACCCTCCGTAGATAATCGCTGAAAGATGTCTTTTAAGTCCAGTAACTCACGTCACATTGTTTACCTCCTTCTAACGGATCTTCGGAACGAGGTCAAAAATTGATTGTTCTTAAAAGTTCCTACGACTGCACACACGTGTCTGTTCTCGTGGATTGGTTGTGACGCCCTCTTGGACATTCGTATCAGGAGTTCTTCAAAGCACCTCAACAGGAGGACTATTGCTACGTCATTGGGCGTCAGATTTTATGGGGTACGGTTTGCATCAGCCGCTTCTCACCTACCCGAGTTATCCTCTAACGCTGCCGTGTATTCCTTAGCCAGACCGTCAGCCAATTCTAAAGTGTCATGTCCAAATATTTTGAGATAAACAGATGCCGCTGCCTGGCTATCGATTCCAACGCCTGCTACAATGCGGTTGGGCCGTAGGATGTACTGACCTGGACGTCTTATTGATGATTATTTTTCGGCGTATCGCGCTTTGTTTCAGAGTAAGCATCAACAACAACCAGCAAAATGCTTCCTAAAATGACGATTCGTATCGGCAAATAGTTTTTAAAAACGATCGAAAGCAGTCAAAAACCTCCTAAGAACGCTGACAAACCGTGCTCGTTTTGTCTCCTTGTTTTTTCAGGTTCTACCCCGAGTGTCCCATCAATAATTTTGCTCAGAATTGTCAACATTCACATTCCAAATCTGCTCAACACTCTGCGTCTAGAGGCTGATCGAGCATCGAAATTCCAACGTTGCCAACTTTACGTTTGTTTCCTCCCCTCCTGGACTCAATCAAACGAACTTTCAAACGATTTCGCACACTCGAAGGAAACCCTCGAGTAGGGCGTACGATCTTCCACGAAAACGTTGAGCAACGCGTAGCGATCAACCAACGATCCCAAATAGTCAAAACAAGATTGGATCACAATACTACGGTAATATTGAACAATTTATCAAGGTTAATACTTAGACAACCTCAGCATTTTCGATCGGCGGAGCGTCTTCGGTAAAAGACTAACAGTTTGCTTCCAAACAGGCTAAAGATGGACTATAATAACATAATATGTCATCCATACCGAACAGAGTTCTCCTGAGCAGTCAGCAAGTTCAAAACAATGGGGCCAGTCGAGCTCCAAAAAGGTGATGCACGCACTACTCAAAAGTACAATAGCCGGCAATTGGCTATTCGCGCAATTATCAAAACTGACGCAATAAAACAAACACATGAAGGTCAAGGTCCAATTAATGGCCAGAAACAGAAGGGTTATAATATACGGAGGTGAGTATTTGGTGGGGAGATAGGGTTGGTCCGCATTTTCACAACTGAACTTCGAGAGTCGATGCATAGGTGTGTGTTCAGAATTGATGCCATTAGCGCTTCTCTAGCTGCGGCATCTTGGATATCTGGTGCCAGTCGTGAGATGATCTTATGTTAACAGTTGCAGCATGAACCATCTCAAGCCAAGGGCGGTTAGACAAGATTCCCTCATGCTGATCGAAAGGTTGTTTTCGCAGTATCACTCCGGAATTGCGTAGCACCCTCGAAGTAACTTCTCCATGACTGCCGCAAGATGTGGATAATGCTCTCAAAATGACTTATTCATACTGTTAAATCGCTCCTGGCGATTCAGGGTAAGTCATTCAGTAACGCGTATTCGACGATTTCCATAACGTTTATTCAGACGGTCGGGTTGACGGGACTATCTTCCAAGTCCAAAAGACGTCTGAAAAGACTACCGAAAGGATCGGAAGTTATACGGTACTGTTGAATAAAAGTACAACAAAGGTACTATCTCACCTTGAATATGAATCAACCGGGTACACGAATTATCCAGCAAAAGACTCCAAAATAGAGCCACCAAGCACGTGTTCAAAAACAGCCATCAGTCAACGGGAGATGACCTCATTAAAACAATCGGGTGCAGATGAAGACGAGAACGCGTCAAACAATACCTAGAAGGAAGCTTCAACAGATAAACGGTGAGTTATAAAAAGGGAGAAAGTAAACATTTCACGTGCAGTTATAGTATAACCTTGACCTTTTCCGCTTCCTTGACGTGGTGGTAAGGTTTTTGTGTTGTTTTGATCCGAAGGGCTGTGCTCACTTCGTCTTTGGTCGATGTGAGTTCAACCATGTCAGATTGGCCAAATGGGTTCAGCCAGACACAAAGCAGATGCGTCCGTTGTGTATGGTGCCAACGTGCTGTGTTTCAGAACGGTTTGATGTTGTTTTTGTTTCTATTTTGCCTGATCTGGTTCGGTACATGTGTAGTCGGTTTGTCTCCGCAGTATTATCTCTGTGTGGTTGTGCTGAATTTCTTGGGTTGCGACTGTCGAGCTTGTTCTAGGTGGTTGATGCCTATGTGTGCGTGTGCGTCACCTGCTGCCTTGCCGTACGGGCTTTTGAGCCAAAGGCTTTGGTTGAGACCCCCATTCCCTCTCCTGCCTAGGTCTGGTCGTCCTGACAGTATCCTAAGCCCACAAAAACCATGACCATGCAACATAAACGAAATACCATACTGCATCGGCCGTCGCACAGGATAAACTGGGTCGTCCTATCTGCTGTGCATGGCGGAGGAGATAGGCGAAAATATGCTACTGCCAAACAATCACCCTTATAATGTCCCCCAACAAGAATCCTCGAGCAAATAATGCTCACTTAAGTTGCAGTAATGTGAAGACCAACCTGAAACAAGCCAGGGAACGCGAGACGTCCTGCGTTGGAGCATAGAACGTGCGCACGCTGCTGGATCGATGCAGCGCAACAGGGCGGCCAGAACGGCGCATTGCACTGATAACGATGGAGTTGCGTCGTTATGGAATCGGCATAGCAGCCTTGAGCGAGACAAGGCTTGCGGATCAAAGGTAAGTTGCGGGAAGCGGATGCTGGGTACACCTACTGGATAGGTTATCCGGCAGATGGTGCTCTGGAGCCCTCAACTGTCGTCTATGCGCCTGCGACTCAGGAGAGGTAAGTGGGCCACATTTGTCGGCGTTTATGGTCCAATTATGTATCACATTGATGATGCAAAAGACTAGTTCTATGATCATCTGTCCGTCACAATCCGACCGACACCAGTGAATGACCGACTGTTTGTTCTGGGTGGCTTGAACGCTCAAGTTGGGCGCGACTTGGTAGCTTGAGTGGGGGTCCTCCGAACTTACGGCATTGGTTCAGACAATGAGAACGGTGATTACCTGCTCCACCTGTGCGCTAATCACGAGCTGTTTATCATAAACACCCGATTCCAGCTGGATGCGAGCGACCTCACGACGTGGACTCATCCACGAAGCAGCCATCGCCATTCGCTTGACTATGTGATTGTGAGGCAACGCGACACTCGTGAACCGCTGAATGTAGCACAGATCATAGATCAGTGAGGACTACATTATTTATCCATGTTCGCGAGTCTGCCCGTTGTAGATCTTCCGGACAACGGCGGAAGTTGGAGTCAAACGATTGCAGAACTGTGAGATGAAGACTGCTTTCCAGCGTGCAGTTGCCGCTCGTCTACACGACGTGCCTTTATCCACTACTCCTGAGGGTATGTGGCAGTTAATCGAGGAACGGACCATGACGGCAGCCACCGAGACGATCGGTCTCAAATGCCAGAAACGTTTGGACTGGTTCGACGACAATAACGTGTTTATCGCTGACTTCGTACGAGAGGAGGATGCCGCGTTTGTTGTCTCCACAGTGGATCCGGCCAATGAAGCGAAAGAGGCCACGTTCCGGAGTGTCCGCCGTCAACTGGCCGAGCGTGTCCGCGGAAACAAAGACAACTGGTGGATGTTGCAGAGCGAGCGAATGCAGGGCTTCGCAGGTCATTGACAACATAGAGAGTTCTATCAATCGTTCAAAGCGACCTTCGGTTCATCGATCCAGTCCACTAAGCACTGGTAGACATAGACACCGGCTGTTCGTGCACCCAGCCATAGGACATCCTGAAGGTCTGGCACAAACACTTTGGTAGCCTACTAAGTCGGCCTGCTACCATCGATCGCACGACCGTGAACAGCCTGTCGCAACAGACCATCAAGCCTTCACTTGCTGTCGACTCCGATTTCCTAGAGCTGCAAAGAGCGATCAGACACATGCGCAACGGGCAGGCTGTAGACGAGGATAGATTGCCAGGAGAGAACCTGAAGAATGGTGGACCGGCGCTGGAACGTGCACTGCTTCAGCTGGTTCACTCCACTTGGGAGCACGAAGTGATGCTGCAAGAACTCAAGGATGCCCTGATCGTACCCTTGTTCAAAGGTAAGGGTAGCAAACAATGCCCTGACAGCTATCGGAGCATAAGTCTGCCAAGCTGCGCAAGCAAGGTGCTTACCAGAATTCTCCTGAACAGGCTGAATACGGAAGTCTTGGAGACCAATGTTCCTGAGGAGCAATGCGGATTCCGGGCGAGTCGGGGTACGAGCGATCTGGTGTTCACCGCTCGACAAATTCAGGAGAAATGTCGGGAACGAAATCACTCCCTGTAAGGTTTCTTCGTGGATTTCACCAAGGTCTTTGATTCCTCGAGCCGCGAGACATTGTGGACGGTACTTGGTAAGTTTGGATGTCCAGGTAAGTTAGTCAATTTGATTCGATTGTTGAATGTGGGTATGAGGTCGAAAGTACAGTCGTGTCATCGTCATCATCACAG
>LOND01000233.1:121875-146046 GCA_014220965.1 Paragonimus kellicotti
CTGTGATGATGACGATGACACGACTGTACTTTCGACCTCATACCCACATTCAACAATCGAATCAAATTGACTAACTTACCTGGACATCCAAACTTACCAAGTACCGTCCACAATGTCTCGCGGCTCGGGGAATCAAAGACCTTGGTGAAATCCACGAAGAAACCTTACAGGGAGAGAATTCGTTCCCGGCATTTCTCCTGAATTTGTCGAGCAGCGAACACCAGGTCGATCGTACTCCGACTCGCCCGGAATCCGCATTGCTCCTCAGGAACATTGGTCTCCAAGACTTCCGTATTCAGCCTGTTCAGGAGAATTCTGGCAAGCACCTTGCCTGCGCAGCTCAGCAGACTTATGCCCCGATAGCTGTCAGGGCATTGCTTGCTACCCTTACCTTTGAACAAGGGTACGATCAAGGCATCCTTAAATTCTTGCGGCATCACTTCGTGCTCCCAGATGGAGTGAACCAGCATGATTCCGAACACTGAGGTACTGCGGCGAGCGGACATGAACGGGATGGAAGCCATGCTGATGCTGAATCAGCTTCGTTGGCTGGGTCACGTCCGTCGGATGGGCGATGACCGTATTCCGAAGCAGCTTCTGTATGGACAACTGAGATCAGGTAAGCGAAATCCTGGTGGTCAAAAGCGGAGATACCAGGATGCTGTGCAGGTGAGTCTTTCACGTTGTAAAATTGATTTCAGATGTTGGGAAGACTTAGCGTTGAACCGGACGGTCTGGAGGAATACGATTCGGACGAACGTCCGCGAGTTCAACGAGCAGTTATTGCGCGGCCGAGAACGAAAGCGCGCGGTACGCAAGAGAACCATCGGTGCCATAGGTCGTGGTGACATGACTATATGGCGTTGCGATGTGTGCGGCCGCGAATGCGCTGGCCGCCTTGGATTAGTAGGTCACCAGCGTACTCATAGTGCACCGTCGGCGAAGAGACGACGAGTACGTTAGGCTCAGGTAGGTCATATCAGTATATCCATTTTATCTCTGTTAATGATTGCATCGACCAAGACTATGGTCGTTTGGCAACTAATCCGCTTCTCTTTTCAGAAACTTGGGTGTCTGCGGTCTTCTACCCATTTTTTCTTCAGCTTTGTTGGTGTATTGTATGATGAATGGTTTGCCTGTTCTTTTCGTAGTCCAATCTGAATTTTTTCATCTTATCCTCTCTGGAATGCAGTAACATACACTCGTATACTGAAATGCTTCTTGTATTACATTTTACATATCTTTCTTCTCAGTTTAGATCTTGTCATTGTAGTCTCTCTGTTTATTTTCCGAGAGATAAGGGTTTCCTTTTCCTGCTAGCCATTCAATTGGCTAACCAGCATTGGCCGGCTGGACACAAAGGCCTCACTCACACACCTACTGGTCTTATTCCTTCGGGTTTACACCGGATATGTGGTGTGTGAGTGGAACCACAAGTGGTGCAGCGCAAGCCACTTGGGGTGATGGTTTGAAGCGCAGGCGTCCTCTGGCTTCGGTCACTGTGACAGGCTAATCCGTTTCGGATGCTGTTAACCATGGTAGAAAATTCGTCATGATCGTTTACTGCACACAGCAAAGACAAATAAAGGCAAATTAAGGATCGGCTTTCTACAAACAAACCAAACATACCTCAACGGATTCATCGTTCCGCATCATACCAGACAAAAGACGACAAACGTACCAGACGAACTTCAACAGATCCAACAATACAGTATTCTGAGTAATGGGGATATTTTTTGTCGTCCATTTGATGCGCGCGGTGGGTTTTGTTGGTTGATGAAATTGTTGCCTTGTGCACGTCGGCTTGATTCTTAACCACCCTAACTATGCAGTAGTATAATTTAGCCATTAGTGGAACCACTTTTAACTGTTCACATTTCCACATTGCACTTGGTTCGGATTACATACACGTAGAAATGTTAGACTAAGTGCATGTACATACTAGAGCAACAGTGGAGAAGTGAACACGGGAAACTCGTTTTTTAGCAATAAAATGTTGCAGCTGACTACATAATGTCCGTGTACGAAAAAGATAACATCAGGCGATTTACACAACTGCAGGCGTTACACGACCGTGCTATATGGAGAACAGCAGTTGGCATAGAAATGAACACTCGAAAAATCTGAAAAGCCTGTAAAGCTGATTCAACATGTCTACTAACTCTGTTGTACAACTGCCGTTGTATAGTGCATAAATCAGACGGGGAAACTATCGCGATGCTAGTTCCTAGGTTCGTACGCCCAAGGTTTTCCCAGCCTTACGTTAACGCGGAACGGAAGTCGTAGTGAGAAGACGGTGAATCTGCAAACAAACTTTATTTATTGATTTACTCACCGTTCACAAGCAGACTTCAACGCAACAGTTAAAGGCGCTAGGGAGTTGGACGTGAGAGAAACTCAGGCACACCTGTAGAGAACTGGACGTTCCCGTCTAGAACTGTACCTGATCTCCACAATGATAAAACCAGAAAACCAAGATACTGGGCGACGACGTTTATTGCAAGTGGACTGGGAAAGCAAGAGATAAGTGAAGCACGACAAAAGCAACTGATAACAAACCAACAGCGAGCGACCGGAAATTGTTATAATTAATTTGACCTTGGACGGTCGTACAAAACGAGAGAAATGCAGACATGCATACAAACAATCGCAATGATGCCAACGGTCAAAATAAGTAGCAAAACAGTTGGAATACGTGGCAAACCAAGAGTGTCTCTACAGATGTCCCCCTAGAAGGCTTCCAGCTTGAAAGCCTTCGACAAAAACAAAAGAAAACTGAGTTAGAGACACAGAAGTTACCGTGGGGTGAGTGGGGGCAGGGGTATTCCAGAACCGCTACGTATGCCACGTTAAAGAAGGTTGGTGACGATGAAGAGGGGTCAGTCCGCTTGCAATATCCGGAATCGTCCATGCGTCCCTAAGGTGGTGCTGTCGGAGCGGGCTACCCAACCCACCAAAACTCAAGGAGAAAAAGATGGGAGGTAGGCTTTCCCCACTGCTGCAACGACAGACGGGAGTGTGCTCTCCCCACCGTGACCTGCGCGCGACCTATAATGTAGAAAGAAAATGAGTACCTGGCGAGCAAAAGAAAATATATACAGGCTCACCATTGTAACCATTCAGTGGCTATTGAACTGCACGTTGTGTTGCGTAAAATGTTCTTTTTTGTCGTTTTTTGTGTTTTGCGTTTTTTGTGTTTGTTTCTAAAATGGGAAGGTTACTGGGAAAGAAAAAACTACGTGTAGTAAACAACTTCAACAAAACGTGCTGGGAAATGGACGCGACGTCCTGATCGCGTGTGGCGCGGGGCAGGTGGTGTAGGGGTGTCCGGCAAAGGTGCTGGTGTAGGGACGGGGGCTGTTGCAGATGCCTGCGGAGAAGCTCGGGCCATGTCGTCGTCAACATATGCGACTTTGAGACGATCGACGGAAACGGTGTCATGACGACCATGACGGTCGATCGTGAAATGCTTCGATGCTCGTCGAAGCACTCTGAAGGGGCCCGAGTAAGGTGGCTGGAGCGGCTTGCGTACTTCATCACACCGGACGAGTACATGTGAACAGGTGGCCAAATCCTTGTGCATTTGCACTGGCCTATTTTGTTCACGGGGTGTTGGTTGTATCTGCCGCATATATTGGGACAATTTAGAAGCAAAAGTCGACGGAAGAGAAGACGTTAGTGAAGGGGGCGAAACAAATTCACCAGGCAGACGCAATGTGCAGCCATAAACCAATTCTGCCGGGGTGCATTGTAGGTCAGCCTTCAGTGTGTTTCGAATCCCTAGAAGTACAAGGGGGAGGACTTCACTCCATGCCGGATTAGTGGTGGCACAAAGCGAAGCTTTAAGCTGCCTGTGGAAACGTTCCACTAAACCATTCGAGGACGGATGGTATGCCGTGGTACGAATGCGTCGGCATCCAAGAAAGTTCGTCATAGCTTCGAATGTTGAGCATTCGAAATGCGAACCGCGGTCCGTCGAATGGTTGTGATAGGGATCCGTAGTTGGCTCTGACACCACACGATTCCAGTAAGAAAGCTTGCGGACGACAGTCTGGGAGAGCAATTCTTCACGAGTGAGGATTAGGCAATCCGGCCATCTTGAAAATCGGTCGACACAGGTTAAAATGTAAACGTAGCCACGTGAAGGCGGCAAGGGTCCAACTAAATCTAAGTGGACGTGCGAAAACTGCGTCTGGAGACCGAATGATGAGAGCCTTTAGGGCTTCTCGGTGCTGTAAGTTTGCAGCGCCTTTGTGTAACGATTGGCACTGTAGGCAAGCGCGTAACTGCGTAACGTCTCAGTAGTTATACCTGATAGGGATCGCGAGACAAAACCTACTGCTCTTAATCTGAAACTTTAATCGAGTGGCCGGAATCAGCCTGGGTGAAGAGAGGGTTGGTGTGCTGATCTGTAAGCAGCACGCCGGTAAGCTAAGTGGACTAACAGGTCTCGGAATAATCCTCGTACGACATAATGCAAAGGTTGGGTTCGTCTGCGATAGGCAGCGGATGGCGCGTAGCTTCAGGAGCAAGTTGGTGAAGTAAGTTTGGAAGTAGGTCTCTTCGCCGCCGTGCGCGTCGCAGCAAACATCAGACTAAGGTCCAACGGAAGAGGTGTTGACTAAGTGTGGCGATGGACGCGTGAAGAGCGTACAGCGACAGGTTCAGAGCGCACGCGAAAACATTGCGTTAGTCTGCTGTCAGTATAGTAACTGCGATAAGAGCTCAAGCAGTAGTGTGCCGTTGATCTTGCGGTGATGCAGTACATCTATATCTGATGAAGATGCTAAGTGCGTATACTCCAAAAGGCACCTTGTGATCAGCCGTAAACACGATGAAGGGGCGACCTTCCAATGCATGGCGGAAATGGCGGATACCTAGGTAAACAGCAAGTAATTCCCTTCCAAACGTGCTATACCGTGATTCGGCAGGCAACAAGCGTTTGGAGAAAAAACCTAGGGGTTGCCATTGGTCGCTCACAAGCTGTTGTAGTACGGCACCGACGGCTACGTCTGAGGCATCAGTAAAGAGGGAAAGTGGGGCCTGAGGATCTGGGTGGGCTAGAAGGGCAACATTAGATATAGCCTTTTTAAGCTCGACAAAAGCCGTGCGCGCTGCGTCCGTAAAGTTGAATTTACGTTTACCGCCTCGGAGTAAGTCCGTGAGGGGTTGCAGCAGTTGCGCACAATGAGGGATAAACCGCCGGTAGTAATTCACCAAGCCGGCGAAACGCCGTAGTTGCTTGAACGATGTTGGTTCTGGGAAGTCATTGACGGCGCCTACCTTTGCTGGTAAAACTTGGATGCCAGCGGCAGAAATGATGTGGCCTAAGAATTCGATACTACTTTTTCCAAGCTCGCACTTAGCTGGATTGATGGTTACGCCATGTTTGACTAACCTGGCGAACAAGGAACGCAAGTGTTGAAATGTTCTTCTTCGGAAGAACTGGCCACTAATATGTCATCTAAGTAGGGGTAGACGAAATCCAGGCCTCGGCATACTTCGTGGATGAAACGCTGGAATGTTTGTGCAGCGTTACTTAGGCCGAATGGCATTCGAAGAAATTCGAATAAACCAAAAGGCGTGATAACGGCCGTTTTAGGGATATCCGCCTCCTCTACTGGGATCTGGTGGTAGGCGCGAACCAGATCGATCTTACTAAATAGAGTTTTGCCGGAAAGACAAGCTGTCAGATCTTGTATGTGAGGGATGGGGTACTTATCAGGGATTGTGACCTTGTTGAGGCCACGGTAATCCGGGCCAACCAAAGGGGAAACGCCAGTCACCTGATTTCTTTGGCACCATATGCAGCGGAGAGGCCCATGGACTTTTGGAAGGGCGGATTATTCCTAGCTCGAGCATGTGTTCGAACTCCGCCCTGGCTATTTTGAGCTTGTCGGGGGCCAAACGTCTCGGCCTACACGACACGGGTGGACCTTTGGTCCTAATATGGTGCGTACACGTAGAAGTGACTGGGAGTGGCTCGTTCGTGGATCGAACGAGCTGTGGAAAGTCTGAAAATAAAGTTGCATAAGGTTGAGGGGCTTCAGGCTGAAGAATAAGAGGACTGATGGCCTCTGTGTATGCCTGGGTGCCTTTGATGCTAAGCTTTGTACGGGAATCGATCAACTTTCGTCTTCGTGTATCGACCATGAGGTCGAAATACTGAAGAAAATCGATCCCTAAAATAGCGAAAGGTACAGCTGCAATTGCGAAAACCCAGCGGAATGTTCGCCGGAGACCAAGGTCAAGCGTGAGTGAGCGCTGACCATAAGTAGGAATGGGCGTGCCGTTAGCAGCACGAAGCATAGGTAAGGAAGTGGGGATCGCCTCGCCGGATCGTGGTGGAACCACGCTGACTTCCGCCCCAGTATCGACCAGGAACGTGGTCCCTGAACTTAAATCCGTAATATGAAAGAGGCGACTGCTAGGGAGGGTGCCGGCCACGTTTGTCGCCACTACGGGCCGGCTCGGACGTTTCCCTGGTTGAAGTATTTACAGGGGGCGACGCAACGCTTCGCCCGATTTCCGAACTTGTCGTGATACCAGCACAAATCGCCTGACGTATGAGGGCGCTTACGTGGAGATTTACTTCGGCGTCGGCGAGAGAAGGAACGTGTCCTAAGACGAGCAAAATCTCGTCGGAGGGCTGCAATCTCCGCCCAGACAGTGCGCCAGTCACTCGGTGGTGGCGGACAGGGTGATTCCTGTAGAGCTGCAGAGTCTGGATTCTTAGGGGCTGTTTCTGGGCGGCTTGTCACCGCTGTGAGGGAAACAGAGGAACCGGTACAGAAACGGTCCTGTATTTCGTCTGCGAGTTGTGCCGAATCCAACAAGGTCGGGGACTTAGCAGCTATGAGGATAGCCTGTGTGTTAGCAGGGAGACGTTGCATCCACAACTCCTTGAGGAGTGTCTCATCCATAGATGAGGGGCCTAGCAACTGTTGCATTTGAAGCAACAGGTCTGACGGTCGCTTATCTCCCAACTGCAGATCTCTGAAAAGTTGCTGTAGCCGCGATCTATCAGACGGCGTGACCCGTTTGATAACAGCTTCCTTGAGTGCTTCGTACTTATGTTCAGTGGGTAAGTTGAGGAGATCACGTACTTGCATTGTGACCTCTTTAGGAAGCCGGGCCAACAGTTGACTAAACTTAGCTTGATCTGCAATGACGCGCTGGTTGCAGAACTCCGCCTCCAAATACATGAAACCATAAGGCAGGTTCCATGTCTAAGAACTGTGGAACAGTAATGGTGACTGCTCCAATTGTCGGCTTCTGATCTGTGTCCATTGCGATATGAAGTGAAGATAAATGATATATACTCAAGTTTTAAAAAAATCAACGAAAAAACTACGCGTTATGAACAAACAATAAAATTAACGTCTAACAAGTTCCCAGAAATAAAAACGGTTTACCGGATTTAATGTATTTCGGGTTCACTGATCTGTTGCGGTGAACCTAAAAAAAAATTGCTGAAAGAAAACTGATTATTAACCGGATTCACCAAATTGCAGTGAACCCGAAAAAAAGTGCTAAAAAATCGGTAATTATTCGGGCTCACCAAATTGTAGAGAACTGGACGTTCCCGTCTAGAACTGTACCTGATCTCCACAATGATAAAACCAGAAAACCAAAATACTGGGCGACGACGTTTATTGCAAGTGGACTGGGAAAGCAAGATTTAAGTGAAGCACGACAAAAGCAACTGATAACAAACCAACAGCGAGCGACCGGAAATTGTTATAATTAATTTGACCTTGGACGGTCGTACAAAACGAGAGAAATGCAGACATGCATACAAACAATCGCAATGATGCCAACGGTCAAAATAAGTATCAAAACAGTTGGAATACGTGGCAAACCAAGAGTGTCTCTACAGACCGCACGGTGACCGCCAAGGACGAATGTCGACGGAAACTCCAGTCGACCTTCAGAATTCAAACAAGCGTCAGACTGGTTGGGCGGCGTTCCCAACGGTGACAGCTAAAACATTGTTATCCTAGTGAATGTAGCCTATAGTAGTAGAGATGGCGCGGATTCATTATACAGCCACGACTAAGACTGCGATACCCACGCCAACACACTAACTTTGATGTTAGTGGTTTGTAGTAAATTTACATTCACAAGATAATGTAAACAGGCACGGTGGTACTGGTAAGGCAACTCTCACGTCGCAGGGAGTTTAGGATTTTGGGGACGTCGAAGGTGATCTCACTACAGAACCATAAAATATACAGCAGCTCTCAATAGCCAAACTACACTGAACATATCGAGGCTCAGTTAGTACAGAATCTCCGGTAAAACCCTACTGGAACAAATGTTAAGACATCGCACGCATTGGAATTCTCCAACTGGCCCTTTTTGATTGAAGATGATAGCTCTGATTCAATTTTTTTCTAAGTACATTTTTACAGATATATCGGAGATAGCATAGCTCAAATAACATACTGGCTGCAACAATAAACACTTAAAAAGACTACTGAGATAACTCATGAACGGACCAAACGATTGAGACTCCCGTGTGATGCTACTTGGTATTTACATAATGAGGCTACAGACGTGACGCCATAATCTTGAATATTACCACCAATTCTCTTACCACTTGTTCATATGTGCGCCATTTTAAATTGGAACTGGTACTCAAAATGAGATAAAGCACCCGTAGCCATGGTAACATGTTCAGGTATTCAGCTTGTAAAATCATCGGCAATGATGAAGTCGACACCACACTGAAACAGTTGAATTTGAAACCGACGGGAACATTATCCAAACAAAACCAATTTCACAAGGAACATTATGAGAATAAAAGGAAAATTTGTGCTCCAGAGTCGACACAGAAAGTCGCCAAAACGTCACCCCATCTCATCTGTTCCTGATACAATCCATATTCCCATGTATTGATTCCCGAGGTGATACTTCTTAAAACACCTGAACCACGCTTGATTGAGCACCAGAGTTTTCATGTCACGTGCTGATAGGGTAGCAACAGAAATGGTGGCATAATATTTAACACGAACTCATCTAAACGATTCGTATCAATACCGACTCCGTTCTTGAAAGTAGTCAAACATTTTTCAGTGAGACGTCAGTTGGCGCCGACTGTTTTGCCCGGGGGTAACCTACGGAGCTTTAGATAAAGCACTGTGGTTGTATGAAGTACTAATATGAAATGAAAGGCTCACGCAGGCGTTATCTGTTGGTCGATATGAGTGCACCTAATTTAACTTGAAGTTTCCGTGACGTTTCAATTATTATTTTTACAAAGGTTTTGATGATAAAGCATTGGCTGACTACATGTTGGAACTTCTCCCGTTTGTTCGGTCGTCCAAAGTTATAACAACTTATAATCGCCCGCTTGCTGATTTCTAGTCTTGCTTTCTATTGGTATATAAAACTTAACGTGCACGACAGTAGACCGCTTGTATAGAATCTAGCATCATAGTGGCTGATTTGTTTCCCCAAAAGGATACACTCGTCGATCTAGTGAAACTCCATTAAGCACAGTTTCAGATCGTTCGTTAAATAACAATTACCTGTGTAATGAGCTCACTTCGGGTAACCGTTGAAGAATCGCTTGTTCCCAAAATTTAAGTAACGAGATTGGACTGTGGGTACTGAGTAATCACGATTTTATCAAAAATTTTTAGGTTAATCAACTGGTCAAAAGTGGCGGGAACAAAAGAACCTCCATGATTTCACAGCCTTAATTTTTCGTCGTCCTGGTCTGACTCCGCTTATCATTTGCTTATTTTAGGGCAGAACACATCGGAAAAACCTGTCTTACTGAAGTTTGCATTTTAATATCTTCCAATACACGTTCGTTTCAATAGTCTCCTGATATGCTTATCTGGAATACACACTTTTGTTGGTACCACCGTACGAGGAAGTGTAACCCAGTTATGCTCATCCGAATCTACCCTTTGGGAAAATACACTACACAGTCAGTAACTGTGATGACTGTTTCTGGCTTAACTTCAGCATGTCGATTATTCCTCACATCAGACAGGTCTGTTGGTATCAGATTTTTCGCTGATACCGAAGCTGAAGTAAGTCTCACTCCAAGGCGAACAAAACTTCCTCAGTTAACGCTTCTGTTCTGGAGGCAACTTATGGATGACACACGATTACTACACGTGACCTGCGTTTATTATCAACGCTGCCCAAACCTTCTAACATCTTATGGACCAAATTACATGTGGTACTCATTTTGCACACGTTTAACTCGTTGATATGTTGCTTGCTAGCCGAGATAACATCATTTGTTAACAGCGTTCCTGTTAATTGTTCAAACGTTTATTTCAGTCTCTAATTTCTATTACTCCTTCTAAATCTGTCTTCAGTGTTAAGCCATCAGAAAGTTGAGGACATCTTAAGGATTCCGTTCGTATTGGACCAACTACCACAGAGGTTTAAGTGAGGCAGGATTTTCCCAATACCAAATTTATTCAATACTCTTTTTCGTCCTGCTGGTATGAGGGACTATACATACACACATCATACATTTTACAATAATATACTCATTTCGTTCGCAGTTCAAATAAGGGGTGTGTGTTTAATGTCGCAAATGCTACATGCATTTAATCCCGACATATCGGCGCTTACTTAAACCGTTGCTCTCTCACATTTTAATAGCCACCTCAACACTCGGTTGTTCCTCTCAACCGATGTTTCGGTAAACACAGTTAAGGCAGTTCTCTCACAGCTTATCAATGAGGACTTACAACCCCTTTCGCTATTCTATCAAAAGCTCTCTTCTGTCCAGGATATTTACAATGCATTTGGCAGGGAACTATTCGCGAATTACCTGTCCGTTCAGCATTTGTAACATCTATTAGAAGGTCGTGTTTTTGGTGTTCTGACTGATCATAACCTGCTTGTCCGTGCTCTCAACTCCATATCGGAGAAAATTTCCCCCCACAAAATGCGTCATCTTGGTTCCATCACACCGTTCACGACGGACATTGATCGCATTCCAGGATCTGTCAGTGTCATCGCAAACGTACCCGCTAGGCAACACGGAGATACAATTTCAACTGCACCTAACATAAGTCTGGAGAAGCTGCCAAAATAGCAGTTTTGCGATGAACAGCCGACTCATGTTGACTCACTCACATTTATCTGGTAGTCAAAAGTAACTCTCCTCAATCTTATTGCCGTGTCACATACGATATTTTTGAACCCAACCATTGATTAGTTGTTCCACTGAATCCTCGTAAATCTCTATTCCGCTGGTTAACTTCTCTCCCACACTCCGTAGTGAACGGCACTCAGGAACACATGCCAACCTCATACTAATTTCTCAACGTTTTTCCTTCCTAAAACAAACCAGGATGTGTGCGTTTTTGCATTATCAGCATAGCAATATCCACTGTCATGTCATATTCTCACCTTGTCGTTTCTCTAAAACGACGTCTCAGTTCTCGCACATTCATCTTAATATTGCTGGTCCAAACTTACCTTGTGATAAATATAGTTTTCTGCATATCAGTGTAGGTCTTTTTACTCGTCGAGTGATGGCCCTCCTCATATCAGATATTACCAGTGAGACTATTATCAAGCCAACACTCCAGCAATGGTTTTCGAAATCTGTTTTGCCCTCCGCGGTGACCACATACGGAGGTATGCAGTTCCAATGTAATGACATCAAAACGACCACGTTCCGCTATTTTCCAATGACCTGATGGATCTTTTCCATCGAAAACTGATGGCATGCTTACTACCTCAAACCATTAAACATAGATGAAGGAAATGCCTTCCGCTCACTCTGCTGAACATCCGATCAACGTTAAAGATGGATCTAAGTGTCGCTCCCAGTAGAAGTAGTTTACGGATCAACTCTGCGATTACCCAGTGAGTTTCTCCAACAATTACCTTATCCAGTTTACCTAAGACTTTCGGAAACGATTCGAACATCTTTGAACATTTCCTGCCTGGAACCACGCGTAGCTTAATCATAATCCCTGCGGTTTGCACACATGTGTACATGCTTCTAATTCGGTATGATTTTGTAAAACCTTTACGATTTTGTAAAGCCATTTACGAGCATTCTGTGTGATTCTGTGTCACAAAAAGTGCTTTATAATCGATCAAGACAAAGACTACGGTACGATCATTCTCAAAGTTCCCAAATTCCTAAACTCTCTGTGTTATGGCAGCTGCCTAATTAGTACTACCGTACACTGTCATGTTACCCTTCGAGTGCAAACTTGCTAAAAACCACTAGCATCAGAGTCAGTGCACTGATTTGGATGTCACAACTTCACTGGTGTTCACATAGTAAACCTAGGCTGTCTGCAATGTCGTAAGCTTCCTTCGTAAAGGTAGTAATATATCAGTCATAACTACTGAAAGTGGTTTTCAACCATTCCAATACTTGCTCGAATTCTGTTGACCAACGGGAGCTTCCGTGGAAATTCGTCTTCTTTGCCGCCTGACGTGTGGTTCCACTAGTTGTTTTCTCACGCCCGTTACCCAGCTACTTAACTTGAGTTCGCTATAGTCTGTCTGTTTGTAAGATGAATGAACTAGTATGTTACGTTTATTTGCAAACTCATCCGTCTTTTCATTGCGATTTCCAAACAACACTAGGGATTTTGAGAGCATGAATCACTTAGGCGAGGAAATTAGCATTGCGAGGAAAACATCGTATCGGCCGGATCAATGGCCTAAGAGCTCACAAGTGCATTTGGCTGTAGCGACCTCTTAAAATGGCACGTTTTTTGTTGATACTTTGTTTTACAATTTGACACTTTGTTTTGAAGCGTGTTTGTTCAGCCCAGTCGTATACTTTGCTTCCACTCATGTGGAAATTCTTCACTTTTCCGTTTCGCACGCTACATGTAGGATGTTTACTGGCTGTATACTTTCTCCTTCCTCGATCATGGTAATATATTGAGTACTGCACTGTTTATTGGCTTCTGCACTATTGTCATTGGGTATCTCATCAAGCCTGGAGTGAAACTTTGCAGCAGTGTTCCCACAGAGCCATTTCAAAACGCAGAACGTGAATTCACGACAAACACTACCGGGTTACTCCTCAGATAGTTCTTAAACTTTGATCAAGTTCGCCATTCATCATCCCAGTATCAGTCGTATACACCAAGTTTCGCCCGCCACCCTCAGACTTTCACAGAGACGAGCACACTGCTGTCTGCGAATAACTTCAGTATTGTTCGTGCTTCACGCTTGCCTCAAGTACTCCGGTAGAGAAGATTACATTGTCCCATACCTTTACGATCATCACCATAGATCAGTATGTTGCGTCATGTCACAATAAAACTAT
The DNA here is from genome assembly GCA_014220965.1 of Paragonimus kellicotti. Lineage (NCBI taxonomy): Eukaryota > Metazoa > Platyhelminthes > Trematoda > Plagiorchiida > Troglotrematidae > Paragonimus > Paragonimus kellicotti. Next base: position 135,158 of record LOND01000233.1, read on the forward strand.
TTCTTTCACTTGATAAAAAGGTTGCAACACACTTGTGAATAAATTTCACTAGGCTCACATGTTTATTGGTGCACTGTTGAAACAATTCACAGTTGGTTTGCCTTCCAGCTCTACCGCTTGCAGCATCAACTGCGCTTTGAAGGCCTCTGATAGTTGCAGAAACGATCGACGCTTCATAAACACTGGTTATGCTAAGTTGACATAGACTTTAATTTCGCTCGTTATTTTCTATCGAGATAGGTTGTAGTTCAAACAGCCGTCGTATATACACCCACCAAGCTCCGGCCATCCTCTGTCACATCACAACTGGGTAGGCTAGGCATACTGTCAATCATGTGGGATTCTTGGTCAGATAAAAAGCACTAGGACACAGTTTTGTTGTTGGTATTACTAACCTGCTGGTGTGCGTACCTGTCTGAACATGATACCTGTTCACACAGTCTTGCCGCGTGCTCGTCAATCACTGTGTTCAGCTCGCCCAGATACTAGGGTATGAAACCAGCACACACGTTATTATAATCGATAACCTAACCACTTGATTACTTAGATGAGACCTGACTTGTGAAAAGTCAGGGCTTCGGCTGGATTCGAACCAGCGACAGAAACACCATGCCTGAACGCGGCAAGCGCTCTACCAGCTGAGCTACGAAGCCACGCCAGGAGCTCGGAAATTTCACATTTGGACTCGGTTACCCACCCGTCCCACTGTCTCATATGGAATCCACCAAATGATCCAGGGGATCGACTGCCCCGGCAGGATTTCTCGAACAGTTCACGCTGGAATCCACCAACGCCATTCTGACTTTTCACAGTTTGGTCTTATCTAAGTCATCAAATCTGCCAAACAACCCACCTGATTACTGTAAGAAGAAACACTATGCCAGTCTAGTCAGACGTAATCTGCAACCAAGTTGCACCTTGTTTTAGGCGGCAAATATCCTGATAACCGAATTTGGGCGAACAGAATTTGGTTACTCATGAGTAGTAAGAAAATATTACTTAAAATATGGTCGGGTGGGTTGGCAAACGTCCAACTTCATGCAAGATTAAAAAACTATCAAAGAACGTCACCCAAAATACACAGTTAACATGTAAAAATAATGGCAGGAGGCCACCTATGATACGCAATGGCAGCTAGATCGCACCTCATTGGTTGCTTTTACAAAATTGACCTGCACAATGTATAGTGAAGGCAAGTAGCAAAGCAAAACTAGTACGATCATCTCTGTGTTTGTCAGTCAGGTGACTAATGCAGAAGGAGCATAACGCGATTGAAGTATTTCCGTCGATAAGGAACTTGAAATGATGCAGCATAGCTTCATGTCTCATCAGAGCAGGTTGCAGTTAGAAAGCCTATGAAAATGATACCGGCTTGAAAGAGTGTTCATCAGGCAATATTATTCAAAAGAACAGTACAAAATGGACCAGAAACTTCTGATATGTGAAGACTAACTTCACATATTACAGCTTGCTAGGATGAGGAGACGAAAATGGAGTATATACTAGTTGCGTCATTCGGAGCTTTACGTATTCGACGAAAGTTCTTTTATCAGCTGGTTTTGTACCCAGTCGGTGTTCTGGTACAGCTTACACGATGTGGAATAGTAGCTTAAACCTGGGTTTAAAGAGCACTCTAAGGGCGGTCCTCGGATCTGCTGTGGGTCATATCTATAGAAGATATCTAGCTAGAACACGCCTATTTTCTTTCAAGCAAGTCAATCGAACAGTGCTGTGTGTCAATTTGATTGTCTCAGCTAAACGGCGTTTGAATAGAACGGAAATATTTTCACCTTTAAAAGGTAAATTAAGACAGACAGATGGGAATACCCCGCGTAGAATGCTTTTGTTGTGTCTGAAATTCATTTTATATCAGAGTTCAGCTCGTTTTTCAATTAGTCTTTTGCAACAATATTTTGAACTCTGTAAAGATAGTCATGACCTGACACTACACCATCTTTTTATTTAATTGCGAATTGTTTATCGTTGGTGAGCTTCTATGTTTACAGCACGTGATTTAGTTCAATATTCGTGTCTCATACCAGCCACTGCAAACTGCAATTCGAAATTCCATTGTCTAACCAGGCGACCAGTCGAACATATTTCCCTGCACTATCTTATTGCACGAGTTCTATGGGCGCGGAAATTATTCGTTAAGCAACGTGCACAACAGATCCCATCTCCAATGAAACGACGACACAGGCTTGGGGTTACAGATTTTACTGCCATGACATGTCATGGCACAGACGTTCATTTCATGCAAAAGACGATTTGGAAATGGGATATATATATATATATATATATATATATATATATATATAATGGTTGTTTAATGGTTAAGTCAAACACAAACAGCAACACTGAACATCTTTGATGTAATGCTAAGTATCTAATCCACTAATAAAGCCGTCATTACAAACGTCAGTACAATGTTCTCATAAAGAATGACAGTCTTTGGAAATACGGTCGATCGTAATGGAGATAAGCACGGTAATTGTGTGGCCTGTTGCTGTACTGTTGCATGGATCATCCACCAATTTATATTACTGACAACTTCCAAGAAGAATAGGAACACGTGCAATTCTTTCCTAATATATCAAATTAGAAGTGATCGTACATCAAAATGATAACCCCATCAGAACGTCCACCCACTCACAACCAACTGTCCTGAGTACGGAGTGAGCATTGGAACAGTACCAAGGTTAGTAATAGCTGTGGTTTGTTAAATTTCAAGCCAATATGATGAAATGACATGATAAAAATCCGTCATTCTGGTAGATTATTTCTGAAAGTGTATTATTATAAACATAAAGTGCTACTATTAACTATGTGTATATATATAGTATGAGTCAGCGGTTTTCGTCCAACGGCACGGACTTGTAGTATAATCTACAACCTTCTCAGTGCTGTTCAATGTGCACTCGGAGCAGTTTAAAAGAATGGCTTGTTCTCTGTATGTAGTAAATTTATACACTGTGTCACACATCACTGTCCTCGGTAACCTTCACATACACACCGCCATCAATGTGGCATTGGGGAGAAGTATTTGGGCTTAGTTTAGTTACTCGAATTACAAAAATTTACATGATCCTCTACTATTGAAACTTGCACATCTTGAAGTTACTGTTTAACATTTTTCAAATAATTGGAAGCAGTAAGTTGTGCAAAAGAGTGATAGTGCGATTTTTGAGTTGAAGTTAGAAACGTTCGTCACAATTCTAACACATATTTCGAGTAATTTCCAACAATAAAGTATTAACTCTCGTTTCTTTGACAATCTCGAATTACGCAAACTGTACGGTCTTCAATAACAGTGAGTTCAACAATTAATACACCAGAGGAATTGAGGAATCAGAGAAATGGGTATTCCAAGAAGACATAACTATCAGTTACTTTGACGGTTCAGAATTAAACTATTTTCCTGTACTGATGAATAGCGGCATATATATATATATATATATATATATATATGTATTAAACATCACCCACAAATGATCATAGCTGTGACATTCCCATATACATTTCACTCAACCATTTTTCGAAAGGGAGTACTAGATTCAAGTTTTGCTCTTGCTACAACTCACCAACAGTGTATATCTGTTCCACGGCTAAGAATAGAACCCTGGCCACAATTTTATGAGGCAACCGTGTTGTCTGATTTATACAGTAAACCAACATCCCCTACTTCTACGCACTGGTAATCAAAATACAGCTCAACAAGTTAATGATTACTGTGATTTCAACTTGAAGAGAAGTCCTAGTCGAGGGGTCATCGATTGGAGTTAACAGACAGTAACTGTGTCTCCTCTCGAGGCGATCGGGCAACCTGATCATTACTCACAAGCGAAAGTGGTTGAGCGTTCACATATGATAATTCGGTCGTGCCTAATGTGAGGTCAATGGCGCAGTGGTCAACACGGTTGCCTCATGAAAGCGTGGCCGGAGTTCTAGTCCCGGCAGTGGCAAGGATATGCACTACTGACGAGCTCTAATGAGAGCGAAACTCGAGTCTAGTGCTTCTTTTCGAAAGGGGCCGACTGGAAAGTCTATGGGAATGCGACAGCTGCGATCAGTTGTGGACGAGGTTCAGATGTTGTTTTTTCCTCATTTGACGACCGTCTTTAAAAAAAAATCAGTTTAAGAAACGCTACAAACGGTCTTAAGAATAATACAAGAGGAAAACTACGTTCAAGTACTCCAATTTGCACGAACTTATGTGCCACAAGTTCACTATTGCGGTGTCAGGTAGTTTGCTATTAACGAAATCGCAATGCGTATATCTGATAGCTTATTATTAAACTTACTGGTTGCTGGGATTTTTCTGTTTAACCGAAGTCCCAGTCGTAGGACCATCGATCAATGCTTGCAGGACAGTTACTGCGTTCCCTATCGATAAGATCCCACAACCCCATAGACGTCTGTCTGCATTTTATGTCCGATACTTCTGACGTAACTGCAAGCAGGTCAGTAGTACAGTGGTCAGCAAGGTTGCCTCACGGAATCCTGGTCGGATTTCCAGAATGTGCACAATCAGCGGGCTCTAAAAAGAGATAGTAGCTAGCGTCTAGTGACCTTTTTGAAACGGATTGACTGTAGAGTCTATGAGAGTGCAAAAAGAAGTTACCAGTAGTGGGTAATTTTTAATTCATGTTAAACGAAGCCCCTGCTATTTATCTGTGAACAGCTATAGTGAACTGAATACGAGTGTTCCATCAGAGTTTGTTGTAATGAAATTGGTGGTCAGTATACCATTAATTACAATTCGTCAAAACATTGAAAACACATCTAACAACCAGCCTCTGGAAGTGTGCTAGGTTTGACCCTGCATAACTTCCTAGTGAAAATTAGTTACAAGTCATCAGTATGGGGGATCACGAAGAGCACACCTCAAAACTGGTTTACAAGCGAATGGTCATTTGACTCCCAACTGTTTTTGGATCACCGATGATTAGCAGACCTTAACGATGTAGACAAGTGGAGAAAGTACAACGAACCCACCAGACTGTGATGATCGTGAGAAGCCAAATGATTCTTTCAAAAGAAGTACAGTGTTTGTATGCTCGTGAGTGACGCTAACTGATCGAACACTAGAATAAAGCATTCACTTAGGAAGTCATGTGTATCACCGGTGTGGAACGTGTTACACGCCTGAGTGGAATGACACAGCGTTTATACTGCGTTCATCTATACCAAACGGACATGCAGAATGTGCATGATGAAACAGGACCCTCGTTTCCCGTGGATCCCAATAGATCGCAATGGAGCCAGCAGTTTTTGTCCTACTAAACAGTGGACTAACAAAGGAAGTTCAATTCTTCTGTCTGAACACTAAGCTGCACACAACGCGATTCACTGAAAAATGATTACCTAGAGTTGTTAGTAATTAACAGGTTCAAAAAGCTTGGATTTCCTTCTCACTAACAGATCTTCAACCGTTGTTCCAAAACGTTTTGAGTTGTGCCAAGCTAATTGTAGCAAGATGAGCACATTAGCAATTGTTGGAAGATTGTATCTAAACAATCTGGTTTAAACATTATTACTGTCTGTGGTTACCGATCACTACGTCAAATCCATTATGGAAAGAAGACTCCACAACGAGCAACAGGAATAGGAATATTTAAAAAACAACTATCAGTGACATGTTTCTTTTTGTTTGTATTGACGAATTACACATGATCGTTACTTGGACCGTGAGCTACGGCTTAACAGTGTGACGCAACGAAGAATGCAATGCAATTGCTATGAAATTGCGAACGATTTTGACGTCGAAGTATAGTTGAAGTGAGAAAGAACACAGAATCAAGCGAAGTTGATGAATTGCACAGATCTCCGATCATACTGATACAAAGTTAGAAAACTCTCACTCTCACGTGAGCTCGGTGTCAGATCAAGTGTCTACATCGCTCTCCCTATCATACACGTAGTAGTATAATTGGTGCTATTCATGGTTAGTACATAGAGGTATACACAACGGATTGTTTCACTCTCATTCCAATTTTCTCAACGACAATACTAGCTGTATTAAGTTGATTGGTGTGTCTTATTTCACGTCTCAGAGTGTGTCATCTCATACTCTCGATAATATATCTGACCGTCACAAGTTGTATGCTTATTGTGTACGAGTGTCCACCACAATAATATACTTCTCGGACCTCTATCATAATCTTCTGCTATATACTTTCGCGACAGATATGATAACTCAGCACTCTCTACGCGGGGTGATCACTCTCTTCTCTCGTTCACCCTCTGTACTCACTTGACTACTTCTCAGACGGTTCCTCGTGCTCGTGTATTATATATGAAACTTGTTAGTAGAAACGGCGATTCGCTCAACTGAACAGGATTTTAGCGGTGTATCGAAGCATCCGACAGATAAAGTTTGTGATCATTACGAGCAATAGCGTCATTCCTTTAAGTAGTCCAATTTCGACAACTTTGGTGGGACCTAAAAATGCGTACTGGCTTCATGTCACATTTCTTGGAAAGCTTCATTCAACTTTCTGTCGTTGCAAAAATTTGGCAATGCATTGAAACACCGTCAACGTCTTCAATAACCTCCGCAAAAGTGGAATATGCTTGTCCCGTTCTGAATTTACAGTTCCTTCGAACTGCATATGCTATGGTACTGTTTGTAAATAACCGTGTATCGTGTTCACGAACTAACCTATTCTACAATAAAAATGAATCAGTTATCAGCAATCAGATCATGAGGTACGGCTTCAAAACTGCATGCTTTCCGTGTTCACACCACTGAGATCAGAATCTGGTGAAGTAGTGCAATATGTGTCAAGCCAGCGCGATAATGAATCAATGGTCAACATAACACAATACTTGTCTGGACTAGTCTATACTAATCGAAACGTACAGGTTATCCTCACGTCACCTATAGAACTCAAGTAGTGTGGGTCATAATTTCTTTTTCCAATCCTCGTTCAGCGAAAACAAAACTCAGTTGTGATTTTTTTTATTCTGACAGTTCGAACCAAAGGAGATAGGTGGACTGTCCGATTTACTTAACAGTCACCGTCTTCAGGTTAGGCTTACAAATGGTCTATATGTGGAACATATTGTCAACTAAGATACTGAATTTCATCGGAGTATGCTGCACTTGAATACAGTTCACAGCTGAATCATTGCAATTGATGTTTTAGACGGAGGTATACGAGGATGTTAAATCGTCTTGAAGCTTTCATGTTCAATAACTTTCGTAAAATTAGTAACAAAAGGATATCCGTGGAATCTCTTTACAGCTAAGAAACTTGCCATAATTTTCTTCGGGTTACGATCACGTTCAATCACACATGCATCTAGAAATAAGCGACGCAGGATTATGCTTCTGTCCTGGAACGGCTCCGCTTTCATCAACGGAGACGTCAGTGAACATCGTTGACTTCAATTTTGGCGAAAATGAGCATGAAACAACACTGATGGATAGAACACTTAGAATGCATGTAAGTGAATGATTAGGAAAGATTTTTGACTCAGTAACTGAAAAGAGATTTCACTTTATCAGTGATATCACAAAGAACAGAATAAAATCAGTGGTCCACCAGGTCTTGTAGAGAACAAACACTGGACAAATGATAGAACCTGCTCAGGTCTGAATGAAAGTCGTTTTCGTCAACTAGACACAAGAACTTTGAAGTTTCAAAAATAGACCTCGAGAAGTTAGTAGCAAAAGTGTACATAAAAACTGTCCAAAGAGAGTCCGCATTCGCTTGCCGTGCACACGTTTGATAGACCATACGAATTAGTGTAAGCCTATTGAATCGCAGCTTCTTCTAAATGGTAGAAGAAACACTCATATCAAGAAGCAAAATTTCTAGCAAAGTGGTCCAAGTAAAATGTTGTTTATAGCATGTGTACTCGCTTCATCATCGGATAAAAGTTGTAACTATGCCTCTTCAAGATCAAGTTTTGATGAAGATCAAGCTCCGTGCATTTTTTGGCAAATCGAGCCGACGTCATCGCCTTCGCATATCTCGCACTGAGTCTCGGTTAAAGTTGAGTTCTTTTTGGCGCTACGGGCTGTCTGCAGTGTTTAAGCTGGTGAAATATGCCCATTAATCAATTAGAATACACACAAATCGTGAGGAAATTTCTTTTCAATAATTTACTTCTGGTGTTTACATATATGAAACACAGAAAATTACAATTGGCCGATTGAGATTCTGTGAGAGTGAACGTAATAGGGATGATTATCAATATACGGTAGTGAATAGCGGTAACGTAGTAGTCATATAGTCAAACTAGCAGGACGTCGAGCAAAAACAGTCACGTAAAAAGACGAGGCTGTCATGGCGTAACTCAGGTGACAAGATGGTCCATGTTGAATTCCGCAAACAGACTGGTAAAGTAAAAGATGTTCACAATACGAAAAACGGATTACGTACAGAACGAATCCATCGTCATGGCTACGGTCATGGCAACTACAGGGATTTTAAAATGTGAATTTGTAAATGCCAATAAAAATATGGGTGTATATAATGAAACAATGCTTTCTTTTGATGTCGAGTTACTTTTCACAAACGTCTCACTCCTCGAAACTGTTGACTACCTTTGGGAGTACCTTAATTCTCATCAAACTGACATTGGCATTCCTTGATTAAACCTAAAGAATTCATTGTCCGTTCTATCTTCGACATACAATTCCCTTTTAATGGATGCTACTTCAGACAAAAAAACCATATGGAGATGAGATCACCACGTGATCCTGTCCTTGCGGATATTTTCACGTCCATACTCGAGTATGTTTGCTTAAAGGATTCGATTTCTAATTTAATGTTTTACGAACGATACGTATTCATAATTTGTGATCCAGCGTCCGATCGATCGGTTGTCTTACAAAAATTCAACACGTCATCCGACAATGAAATTTATTTTCGAAGTAGAAATTATTGGAATGATAGATTTTCTCGATGTTTTACTACAACGACAGGATAGCGGAGGATTGGAACAAAGCCTGCATCATAGAGCCACCGAGAATGTCCAATATGCACATTTCTTAAGTTTCACCCCTCCTGAATACAAAAGAAATTTAGTAAGTTGCATGACTTGCAGGACAAGATTGATCTGTAGCCCAAATGAACTGGACAAAGAATTCAAACAGATCCACAGAGTGTTAGGGAAAAACAGTTAGCCAGAACCTCATCATTCGGTACATGGAAGAACATATGATCCTGCCCAAATTCACTACTGTTCCAAAAAGACTATCTCCTTCACGGTCTCTTTTAAAGAAGACAGCGTTTGAAATACGTACGCAACGCTTATCGAGGCGTATAGAAAAGGCTTACTCAACAACTGCTCTGCGTTCAACTGTACAAACTCGGCCGGCCATCGTTCATTGAATCAAGGATAAATTATCTCGTCAATCCGAATTGTGTTCCACATCAGTATGATTGCACATGTATTGGCAGGCTTATCGGGCACACAACAAGCAAGTTATCCAAGCACATCACTAAGCATTACCCTAAATCCCCCAATAATGGTACTGTCACATCCGTCAGCAGTGCATTTCCAGAGCACCGAATAGAGAGTGGACACATAGTCGACGTCAAACAAGCGTTTCCGGTTAGCTTTAGAACACGACGGACGTGTAGAAAAGATATCAGAGAAATGCTGTTATCTACAACAGAAACAATCAGCATCCGCTCTGCATGACCAGACTTATATAAAGAAGGGAAACTTTTAACAGCCCTACAGTTGTCATGGTCATAGCCATGATGATGGACACATTCTCTACATACTCCCTAATTCTCATTTTAAACATCTTTTGGTAAGCAGCTGGAAGTTTCTGGAACTATCCGACGAGAATGTTCCGCTGTTTAACCGTGTTGTAATTCGGTTGTGATAAAATGCAAGCTATGATAGCCGTAAGTTCTCCGAGTTTTCTAATTGCTGTTCACCAGAGTCAATAAGAGAGTCGCACAAAATCGAAGTTTACCTGGCATCAAAATATATTTGTTACTTAAATCCAGTAGTGTTTTGCCATCGATCTGAAAAGTGTGTAATTTTAGGAATTCGGTGTACCGGTGACATACAAACTTAACGGCTTGATGCATACTGCTCCATAAGCTTGGGGTCACCGAAATGGCAAGCCATACATGTTAACTGGAGACGAATTACTGAGCAGGGGAAGAAATAGTTTGAGTTTTTTTACGGTGTATGCCAATAACGGATAGTCCAGAATACCTGCCGAAAAATGAACAAACATAAAATTATACTGATCGTCTAGGAGCGAGAGTGTACGAGGACCTAGAACATAGAGTGAATACCCAATAATACTCATCAGAGGAGTGTCAGCCGATTTCAACGTAACATTCAGTTTAGATGTCTTACGTGATCAATCACATGGGTAGAGTAAATCCTTCTAGTTTCGATAGTGAGTACTTGACACAGTTACTGGTTAAATGAAACCTGGTTATTTGGCGTATGTCGAGGAAATAAACATAAGATACAGAAAACATGCTACAAGAAGAGACAATAAGCTACCCTCAGGATTGCAGTAATTGACAGCTTTTATACGTTAACAAACTGCTTGGATGTGTCACGCTTCATTAAATCTGTGACATTTGCTGTGACGAAAACTACAAACATTTTCAGAATGCTTAAGACCGCAATACGTACAGTCTATTCACGGTCATTGGCAAAATGTTTTATTCGATCAGTCTGACAGTGATATTTTTTCAAGTCACCACTTTGTCGTTGTATGGCAATACCGGAACTTCTGTTGTGGCTGTCTGAGCGTCCTGGTGGTTTACTACAAGAGATATCGCAACCTGAACCAAAAGTTAGGTAGCGATTGCAATTCCCTCTACCGATCAGAAATATTAATCCTAACAGCTGGGCGACGACTGGTTATACTTGTTTAATTGTGAAACACTGAGTTCCCT
>LOND01000233.1:147453-172532 GCA_014220965.1 Paragonimus kellicotti
GTAACAGACGGTATTTGTAATTTCATCAGTCCTGCTAGAGTCCCGAGTAAGCTGACGAAAGATTGAACAGCGTCATTCTTGGTGGTGGCGAAATGTCTCTAAAAATGAAAAATGTATTCTATACGTTTCATTTTTAACGTGAACGATCGAGAAAAAATACTGTGGTTCAATGAAGTGTGGTTTAATTTTTTACTTTCACCAAACTCTTATCCCTCAATAACAGCTGTCATGTTTGCAAACTACTGTCTGTTTGCCATGCATTCCAAGTTAGCAATACCTTGGAATGAATGTCCGAAAGAGTTCGTTAACATTGACCCGTATTAGTAAACAGTAGTGTGAGAACGACAAAGAAGTGAACAAAACTTGTTTTCTGTGTTTGCTCAGCAGGCTAATTTGCAATACAATAAATATGAAAAACAGTAACTAGGGTGAGTCAGAAAAACGTTCAGTAGAGGTTATGGACGGCGTGTTTGTTAGCAGTTACACAATCATAGTTGCAAATCGTAAACCTGGTTGATTGTGGGCCAGGGGAGATCAAGTGTCTGCACGGACTTCGTGTGAGCGCAGAGGTCAGGGTTGCAATGTCGGATACTAATGGCCTCGGCAACGGTCATCCCGAAAGATGAACTGAGAGAACTGGTGGTGCTTTGTACTAGTGCCGTCCAGTTTCTGTTCAACAATGCAATCTACCGACAGAGAGATGGAGTGGCAATGGGCTCGCCTCTAGGTCCCCTGTTAGCTGACGTTTTCATGAGCAAACTGGAGACTAACCAACTGAGTGCGGTCATTGAACAATTTGCATTTTATAAACGCTGTGTTGATGATATTTTTTGCGTCATCAACGAGAATTCTAACATGAACAGAGTTATGACGGTCTTTACCTCAGCCCATAACAGTATTAAATCCACCAAGGAGTCAGACAACAATGGCGGAATAAATTTTTGTTGATATTGGCATAATAAGAAAAGAAGATGGTTTAATCCAGTGAAGTGTGTAAAGGAAACAGAATCCTGGATGTGGTCAGTACATTTAACTTTTGACAGTTTTTTCCCGCTTATAGTCAAAAAGCAAAACATCACTTGATGTCTCATGGATAGGGCGTTGAAGATCTGCACCTCCAACAGTTTTACAAGCTGAGCTAAATTTCCTAAACGAAGAAGTGTTCCTATAGAATGACCACCAAACCCGTTTCATTCGGAAGATGGTGCAGGCGGTTGAATCAGAACTTAAGTCACCTTCGTTGAATAAGAAACTGGGATTCGTTAATCTTCCTTTCAAAGGAGATACTATAGCCGAAGTTATCTCAAGAAAGCTCAGAAGGTCAACCGAAACAGTCTACTCTACCGTTCAACTGTGCGTGAATTTCCTTATAAACACCCGTTATCATGTCACAACTCAGAAGACAAACTTCCTTGTTCTACAACCAGCTGTTGTGTGTACTCATTTGTTTTCTCGTGTCAAGCAGCATACATTGGTCGTCTGATAGAGTGCGTGAACGTCATCCTGCGCGGTTGAATAGTGGTGTGGTTAAAACGGTTTCAAGCGCGACTGTTACTCATTTGATCTAATGTAATCATTCTGTCAGTAAGAAAGACGCTTTCCAGATTGTTTACCGATCGCCAAAGAATCGATCAAAAGTGGTGAGACTCAGGATGTTGACTGTTGCCGAGACCCATTACTATCCGATTGCGCAACCCTGACCTCTGCGCTCAGAAGAAGTTCGTGCGGACACAATCTCCCGTGACCTACAAACAATCAGGCCCACGATTTGGAACTGTGATTTCTTAAGTGGTAACAAACACGCCGTCCATAACCGCTTTTGACCGTTTTTCTGACTCACCCTAGTTACTGTTTTTCATATTTGTTGTTTTTCTTTTTTTTTGTTTGTTGGTAATTAGTCTGATGTTCCAAGAGCACAGAAACAAGTTTTGTTCACTACTTTATCGTTTTCATGACATCACTGGGTATTTTCGGAGGAAATAATAGTATGTTCGAAACAAGCTCAGAGACAATTATTGTCCAGCTGGTACATGTCAACTATTCCGTTAATTAAAAGACGTCGTTGTTGATAATTGGCACACTGAATAACTTCTGATTCACCCACACAACTAACTGCTGTTGTTCCAGAATCCACTCACATCGCTTGGAGTGAGAGCCACAACCTGTGAACTGAAATCTTGAGTTTGGAAAGGTCATCTAATTGTGATGGTAATTAGAAGAGATATCTCTGCCTACTGTTGACGTCCTGTTGACCTTTCCCAATCTGGGGGCATCCCTACTGCTGGTGTGACATTCCTTGTTCATTAGGCTTCATATGAACTGAGCAACACTCATGACTAGTTGCAGCTGTTGCTTTCCCACAGACATTTTAGTCAGCTCGTTTCGAAAAGAAGCCGTAGACTTGACCAAAAAAGCTCGTCAATACATCCAAAGTTATGTTTGGAATTATGAGTTAAGTCACTTTTCTTTAAAATTTCGTGTCGTAAGTTACAAATTCAGTTGGTCGATACTCATTTTAATCACTTGCTTGCGACCTCCTCCAGCTTGTTGCCGGACCATAGTCATGGTTGTGACATGACATGTTTACCACTTCACTATTTTAATATTAGTTGGATAAAAGAAACATTATAATTAGCTTGTACAGTCACCAACCTCAAATAGATCTTTCAGTTCTCCCCCGTTTTAATGATGAGCATTCAGTCCCAGTTTTACACCTGTTAAAGCTTGTCAGTAAAGTAGATGGTAGAATTTATTTAACTTACTGAGTAGCATATTGTTTTCAATCCGTCCGACTCATAAATTTATCGATTGGAGTTAACAGGACGGTTACGGTATCTTCTCTCGACAATCTGAAAGTTACTCATGGACATATGTGACCGAGTGTTTACAGACGCCAAATTGATCGTGTTTAATTAGAGGTCGGTGCCTCAATGATCGAAACGATTTCGTTACAAAAGGAATTCAAAGCCCAGCCCTGATAAGGACATGCACCATTTCTGGATTTTAAGAAAAGCGAACTACAAGTCCAGAGCATCCTTTCGAGCAGAGCTTCCTAGAGATCATTGTGAATAAGAAGTTTGGGATGAGTTGCACACAGTATTCAAGGTACGTTAACTAGACCTCCCATTGGCAGTCGGTGTTACCAACCTCATTTACTAGATAGACGAACGTAACCCGCTATTCATCTACCAGCAGACATCTGCCCTTGTCCAGCATGGAAAAACCAAGACCTCTTTTAGATTCATTCCATGTAAATTAGGAAATAATTTTTTTACTACGTTTATATATTGTCTCGGTACCGATCAAGCGGTTCTTTGAACGACAAGTATGAAATAAAGACAAAACCTATGAACTTATGGACGTCTACAAATGCCACCTTCGGTAAATTCCAATTCGTTCGTATGCTTTCCGAGAGCCAGAGTAAAGCAAGCATCGGTAGAAAAGTAGTTATTAGTCACCTTCTTAAGTTCTAGTTCTGCCAAAATGTGTAGAATACTTTTCTCAGTTCTCTCAAAACCGTTTGATTCTCTATTAATATCTGTGAGATGATCCTGAAAGTTGTTGGAGTATGATGGTTATGGAATCGATGTTATTAGATTAGTCCCTTTCTACTTCTTGATCATGACCACAAATCCTGTCACCAATCCTTCATGAGGTGTGACTGAGATGGACCAAATATCAGAGTCCATATCGTCAGATTTCTCAGAGTTGGGTTCTAATGGCACATCTAACAGTTGTCGCAAAGGATGGCAATGAATCATCAGAAATACACTTTTCAACAAGATATACCAACTGTAAAGTCATTATCCGTTTCGTCCCGTAGACTCCATAATCCCCAAGACGTTCCCTGATACTTCGAGCACTTCTTGGCACCCTCATCATACCGAAAACAGCTGAGGTCATCTTGCCGTACCAAATATAATGATGTTATTTTTGTTTGTGCTACAGCAATACAGGTTCCATCCTTGTCATGAAGCATTTGATTTGGTAGCCTACACCAAATGAAGTCACTAACGTCCTGGTTTGTTCGATGATCAAGAACAGTTGCTTGTTCTCAACGAAGAGATCAACAGACAGGCTGTGTTTGACCATCGTTGTCTCCGCCACTTAGGCCCCATTCGGTAGAACAATCACCTGAGTAGTACGACCGTTCGCCGGTGCGTATTCCGGAACGCTCGGGATGCGCGATCAATTGGTCAACTACTCACGTTGCACAGCCTGCGATGGTTGAGGTCACGTACTCCGTATGCCAGCTGAGCGTTTACCGTACCGGACATTATATACTGAGATTATCTAACAGTTGGGTAAACCCGCACGGTAGACAAGTAACGACGTAGTCACGAGGTATGAAGATCATGGCTATTCCATTGAATATAGTGGGTATATAATCTGCAGATTGTGTGTACCCCGGTGACCATATAAATGCGCTGGTTGTGAACGCCTCACCGAGGTAGTAGTACGATGCAGTCGAGGGTGTACCCGCATGCATACTGTTTCTAAACTTCCGCTTAGCCCTATTTTAACCAGTTTTATGCTTTTTTGTCTTTTCGGTTGCAATGAACGGCGACCCGAACCACCATTACTTTCTGGTCTAGTTCATAACTGTTAGGAGTGACTGATTGGTTGAATAAACACGTGAAAGTCTGAATGCATGAATGTATAGTCAGCATCGGATATGACTTTGTTGTCTGTCAGTTAAACATCACTTCCTGAATGTCATCAACGACCTGACCACAAATTCAACCCATTCTGAAAACAGGTCGCTTATTCCAACGCTCGATGTACTTACGGGTTTCCATGACCTAACCACAGCCAAATCAAAGAGCCTAGGCTTCGGAGTTTTTAGGCAACAGTGACATATTTATAGGAGGTCATCCACCACGGCCTGTTTGAACCACTGAAGAAACATCCACATCGAAATAAGCGGATTCACGTACATGTTTTCCTCTTCCATTATGCAGTGTTTCGGTTGTATCTTCTCATGGTTCTTCAGAGTAATAGTCGGCGATGCCCACGAAAGCGGATGCTGCGCGGTTACCTCCAATTTTCCTTACTTCTGTAGTTCGACTTCTTTTAGTACGTGAAGCTTCTTTCCCAGATAAGGGATTTTGTTTTCCAGTACTGCAACCTGAAATTCAATCACTGTGGAAACACTAACCAGCATGTTATGATAGTCATTCAATACGCAAGCAAACGTGCACACACATTTTGTGGTCACAGGTTAACAACTTTATTATGTACGTAGTAAAAATTCAAGGAACTTGACGAAACTTACCATTCATCTACGGAATTTCATTGCATCCGACTTCTTTCTGTACTGAGTTCGTCCACTTGTCTTGAGTAAAATTTTTGATTAATACAAAACTTCCCATCTTGTAACTTGCATTTCGTGACAGCCTAGTTGTTTGTAAGCGAAGTTAGCTGAATAAATATGTCCACACATCACCATAACGGTCATGAGCCTCATTAGAGAGTACTGTGGCTCAGGCCCCCGCTGACCTCAACAGTGACGTTAAATATCCTAGAAGAAGAAGCATCACTGAAAAGGCAGATTAAAAAATGAGCAAATAAACAAATTAATAAATAAGAGAAGTTTAAACGGAAGAATTAGAAATGGTATGGATGCAGGTACGCCATTGACTGCAGCACACTATCCATCTCGGATAGCGTTTCTAACCAATAATTTGAGTGATCACGAGGACCCCAGACCAGGCATGTGATACCTACCCACTTTATTCAATAGAACAATCAAAATCCCCATATTTCGTGACCACGTTGTTGATTGGCCACCACTCAGCTCTGTCCAACTCTTGGTGATCTCACTATATAATGTCCGGTACTGCAAACGCTCAGCTGCTGCCTCGCCGATATCTCATCAGCAATATTACAATGCTACCCAAGTGTGTGAAACTGTCCGAAGTCTCACGCGGATTGCCTGCAATAAAGAAGATAGGAGTTGGAGCAGTACGCTGCAATTTGAAGATGCGAAGCGCATTCCATACAAACCAGCCCGGTCATCACCTTGTTCAGCATGGTCTGCATGTCTTCGGCAGAGGGGCTAAGTAAGACAATGTCATCCGCATACTCCAGATCGGTCAACCTAGCGCCAGGAAGAAGCTCAACACCAAGTTCACTGGACTCCTCAAGCGCACCCTCCAGAATGTCGTCCATGACAAAATTGAACAGGAAAGGGGAGAATCGGACACCCTTGACGAACACCACCGGAAGTGATGAACGCCAGAGATACTTGTCTATAAGCTTTCAACTTGTTTGTAGTTTGCGTATACGGTAATCTCAACAGATTCACGTACCTCGCATATATGTATATAAATATGTATTTAGGAATATATACATATATTTATAAATATTTATACATATCTATATATGCACAGACATGTACCTCAGCAACCGATACCGTGGTCACTACTGTCACACGATCGTGTAACAAAAGCTTTGGTCAAAAACCAACTCAATGATAAATGGAAACGTCGGACTACATCAGAGGGTGTCTAATGCAGTTCAATTCATATCGAACTGTGATAGGATTAGTCGAACACTGAATGAATTGATTTGAAAGCAGTGGACACTTAATATCTCAGTATGTATGCTAATATTACCACCGGTCTATCATTTTTTATTGGATAGTGACTTTAAACTGATGTCAGAAGTTGTTAGTTCTGAAAGTAGAAAATACTTTTATAGTCTAGGAAGTGGCCAATCTAAATCGGCTGTACTGTTGTCTATAGTCTTGGACGTCTAGCAATTAGCCTCACTTTCCTGACTGACAACCTTCAAGAGGTGGTTACAATGACAAATTTATTTCAAGGTGCTTAAAATCATTTTTGACCTAAACATTAGGAGTTTCTGTCAAGGAACACTCAAGGGGCAATCGGAAGTAGTGAGGGCGCTGAAAAATCATATTGCACGTGTCATTTCAAGTAAACCTTTGTGCATATTACTGCTGTACACAACAATCAGTCTTGCCAGCAATAGAACTGTGATGAACAGACACGTTTGGATGCTGTGTAATCACGAGGCAACATTCGGACGGAGTACAAGATGACTCTGAGCGCCGCCCTACCTTATAGCTGTGAAATCTGACTGCTAAAAGTAGATTTGAACCGTCTTGAGCTATGTGACTATCGATGCTGGCGTTCGATCACTAGCACCGGGTGGTATCAGCAGATAAACAACTAAGTTATTAGGAAGCCTACACTTGGTAGTGTATCGAGCTAGCTCCTTTCTTAATCTTTAAGTATGTGCAAGCTGAGACGGTTAGGTCATGTACTAAGGACACCGACTAGTCTTCGCCGATGTTGCAGCTGAATAACGTAAAGTGTGAGGTGGAAAGGTGATGAACTGGCGTGGTTAGCCACTGTTGATCGGGTTCACCTCCAAGCTGAGGACAGCACGACTTACAGAACTGGTGGCTGGGCAGGCTAGTCGAGATGGCGGGCTTAATGGTGTGAAGGTCGTCGTTGTTTGGCCTAGTTCTCTGTGAGGTGCACGTAATGACGCGGAGCAGCAAAAGTCACGAGGAGGCTATCTTGTTGTTGATGTCTTACATTCACTTATAGCTCTGTTGTTCACATGCAAGGTGTAGGCCCCTTTATGTTGAGTATAAACATAGTTGTGTTTAGTAATCAAGTACCATCCATTTTCTGTCTTTGTATTCCCTGGTTATGGCTTGTTTAATGTTTCATCGTTATATGGTAATTAAACATCAACGTGAATTGTCGTCTTTGGCAATGATGGTGATGATCAGAGAAAGAAGATAACAAATTCATTCGTCGTAGTATAGGTGAGATGAATATAAGTTAACCAAACTTTATGGACCACAATCAAAGTATTCTGACGTATAATAACAATAACAGTGATAGTAATAATAATAATAACCTAGTTTGCAACATTTTTAAAAAGAAAAGGCGAATTTTACATATAGGAATATGAAATATTTTGATGAAATTTATAGTAGGGTTCTAGCTATGTCCTAGAGAAGGGAACTTACTATACAGCTGTATTCATGCGGCTCGTTGTTGAAATTGTCCACTATCAAAATGACGTTTGCTGTGCCTGGGTTACGGGCCAGAAAATGCATTTACACACAGTAGCACTAACTTCAATCAAGAGAAGTCAGTTCAATGTAGAATCGCATTTCTGCCCATCACCCGAAGCAACATCCGTAAAAGACACTGAAGGTTTGTTTCCCTCTCTCACCAAGATATACACATGTAGTTATGAAACAGTGACACATTTTTCATGTGATCGACGTCCTATGCGATGATATCTCGGGTAGATGATGCATTTTCACATACCAAATTAGAAGCAAAGCACTCAAATGGCACAGTGCTCCTAGATTGATCGCCTCGGATCAGATTAGTTGGTAGGGGTGGAAATGCACCGACTGCCCTCTTTTTCATCACATGTGTACAAACAAATATTAAGGGCATGTAAACAGAAAAAACACACCATAAAACCACATATCAAACTTACGATTGGGGCTGGAGTAGCTTGAGGGTTAAATCTCCCTTTCCATTAGGGTTCATGGGGTCTCACAGATAGTGTGACGCACGTTCTCTAAGCAAGCCTTTTTATTCGAGTGAATTTGGAAGGATGGTACGAAAGCGACTTTCTTTCATAGCATTCGTAAACATTCCCAACATGCTTCGATCAGGCTCTCTCTCTGTCGCACGAAGGTTGTTCAACGAGCCTCGAGTTGATAACAGCAGGCGACCAGTCACTAGATCATCGGGTAATAGTCAGTCTGTGTTCAGTGTGGCTGTCGAGTTGTATATAAATATTTCTACCGTCTCGTGTCCGTAATCAGCTATGTCACGACATTAGGGTGTCCAATCAATGCATTTGTTGAGCCTTCTTCGAAAGGAACATACGGTATATCGACCGCATGTTGTGTCGACTAGGCGTAGGATAGACCAGGAAAACAAATGTAAAGCAGACGGGGGTCATGGTGCCAAAAATGTGGGGAGGGGGTAGACCGAGTGCACTCACTGGGTTCATGAACAACTTATTTAGTATACTTCACTTACACGTGGACCACTTCTGGTTGTTCTTTACTCGTGGCGGGCAGTCATGAGCCGAAACAGAAAACAAACCCGGGAGGGTGTGGCTGATTATTGGTTTGAGTGCACTCCAACGTATGCATGTGTCTGGGCAGGATTGTAAGCCAACTAGTACGTGGGTGTATAGGGTGTGTCTGCATTGCAGAAACTCTCATCCATGTGTGCCACATTTGGTTGACGAAATAAAGCAATCGACTATTCGGCAAGTGCAACCTACGGTCGTCAGACTTTAAGTGCGCTGAATCGACTAAATCTTTGAAAATGCGTAGATTGGCACTCTGGGTTGATTTTATAGCACGTTGCTGTTGCACAGCGAGTAGATTAAATCAGCGACAGACCAGATCGACTAGGTTCAAATCCGAATCAATACAAGTCAACATCGGTTGACTGTACGTATTCACAGTCTGGGTGTACGAATCAGCTGATTGTAGTTGTTGGCTTAAAACACTTTCATCAATTGGACACAGCCTTTACAAACCAAATTAACGCAAAAGAAAACGAAGTACAGGTATAGTATGACTTACCCAAACTGTTCATAAACGTCACTGTCACAAAGTGGGGTTTGACACAGTTACATTAACGCAGCTAGATGTCTGCCGTGACGACTGAAACGTTGGTCGATTTGTTTTTATACCTCACAAACCAGTTTACAGAATGAGCGCTCTACGACACAACCGCAACCAAATCGATGTCACAGAGCTACGCTGCTCTGTAGGCACGTGCGTGTAGGCACACACAAAAACAAGCGCAAACACGCTGTCAACAAACGTACGAGCGCGGCACGCATATACACTAGCATAACTGTAGGTGCAAACAGCGCTACCCAACAATAATCAATTGACCAGCTGAGTCCTGGCTCTTTTCTCACCTGATTGGTACGGGGTTCTATCAGTGGACGAGACACCGTAAGCACTAAGTTTCAGCTGGTAACCAGGCCGTTAGAGAACTGTGTTAGTGTGTACCTTTGCGTGTATCCACGTGGGTGGAGGTCGATCCACACAGCAGACCGACGGTAGAGTGATGGCATGCCAGTCTAACCAGGCCGTGGCGCGTGCACGTGGGTGATGGTCGCGCCTGCACCGTTTGGGTGTTATGGTGGTGATGGTGATGGTCTCGTACCGACTCACCAGGTTAAACAATTGCCTTCTGTCACCAAACCCTTCGAATAAACGTCAACACAACAGGCACGAATGTCACAGACACACAGACAGGATATGTGTGCGTTTGTTTCGGAATCGTTTTGAGCTTGTCCTATCATGATCGTACGTTCGGTCAACGTGGCAGATTTTAATAATGCCAATTCCAACTGAAACAGTAACTATAACAACCGTGACAACAACTGGATAGACTGTTGTAGATAAGACGACATCAGTCACTAACTATGTAGGGTCATTGGGGGCAATGTGCGCAGCATTGAGGCTACTTGTCCTTTCTATGGCGTGTGCGTGTCTGTGGCCTGAAGGGGGCAAGAAACGCTCGATCAGGTCAACCGAGTTATTTGTGAGTACTGTTCGCTGATAGCCTTGGAGCACATACTGGAACCTAGGTAAGGGGCTAATTCTTAACACTATACAAATAACCGAAGTGAGGAATCATTTCCATGTATGAGAGACAATCCTTCTCATACATGCCGGTATCCAGGGTAAAGCACTGCATTCTCTGAAATCTAGTTTGGTCAATGGAAACAATATCCGAGTTGCCTTTCACGCAGCCAGGCTAGTCTGTCAAAGATAGACGATAAACAGGTTAGATCCCTAAGATAGCTGAGTATCTCATCTTAAGGATTCTGAAGAAAAATTTCGAATACCATTCTTAATATACATTCAGATAGCCTTTTAGCCAGTCTCTTCCCCCAAAAATGACGCATCTGATTTTTGTTATAATCCAGCAGTCGTATAAATCCGTTACCGCTTGTCAATATTCTGAACAGGGCCATAAGGATAAACACGTTGATTATCTCTCGTTGCGTTACCATTTTCAGCATAAAAGTTGAGATACTAAAACAAGTATATCCAAGTATATCCCTTGACATCGGGATTCTGGTACATATATGGCTAGGCTTTTCTTCCCTCTTGAGATTCTTGTGACCTAGGTAGCCTCTGGTATGAAACCTAAAGGCGGATTACTATTAACCGAATACAGCGACATGAGGTTTTCCTTCGTCTGGCTGAGTAACCGGTGACGAAAAGACTGTTGATGAAAAGAAGAATGGGGATCATCGATTAAATTTCGCTTACACTCGTAACTTGGTTGTTTGTTTTCATGATGTACGCATTTTGTTGACAAGTTACTGAGTTGAACCATGAGAGTTTGATAAATAATCTATTATCCTTGTCCGCTATTCTGTATCTAAACCAAGGTTGTTGTCTTGCTACTTCGTAGTCATACAGCACCTTGACGTTAGTAAAACGTGCTGTTATAGTAGTGTCCTTATGTTACAAATAATAACATTATTAATAATAATCATAGTAATGAGGAGGATATCAAGCGGAATTTATTATTCATCATTGGAAGCAGTCTTTCGCCGTAAATTCATATTTTGCGAATGACGTGCATTGTTGTAGTTAGACATAAACCGGATAAATATGACATTTTGAAAACGAAAAACGTACGAAATATTAGTGAGAGTGAACTGTTGGTGATTAGAAGAGGATGGAGCAAGCCATTTGGATGTTTATTCTCTTGTAGACAAAGTTGCCGGAGTTGTGTTGGGTTGACGGTAGTCAATTAGGCAGACAATGTGACCTTAAACACTGGGACAGACAACCCCGATGTTTAACATTTTTCTCATTACCAAGCCAACAACAAACCTCTTGCG
Organism: Paragonimus kellicotti; assembly: GCA_014220965.1. Classification (NCBI taxonomy): domain Eukaryota; kingdom Metazoa; phylum Platyhelminthes; class Trematoda; order Plagiorchiida; family Troglotrematidae; genus Paragonimus; species Paragonimus kellicotti. Next base: position 159,352 of record LOND01000233.1, read on the forward strand.
GCCGAGAAAACTCAGGCTGAACAACCCTTGTGAAAAAAAACTATACCGAAATGTTTAAAAAAAATGGCCGTGATAAAATTATAGGGGCATTCTTTGTGATGTGAATGTACGAAAGAGTAGTACAAAGTGCTTCTGACATTACTATTACCCACTCAGATGTATGGCTTGAACATACTTCCGATGACAGTCTGGTGCGCATAATTTCGCAAACCCCAACGCTCGCTTCACACCAGCTACCTTTCCGACCACCGAGCCCTAAACAACATTCTGTATATTTGACAAGAAGCTATGCCTCACAGATCTTTTATAAGGTTGAGACCAGCAGTTGTAGACTGGCCAGTTAAAAACTCTGATCCGTCGAGGAACTAACCACATCCGAGTGCATATGAATTGAGTCGCTGTCTTGTCTTACATTCAATTATTCTGTCCCAGCTCAGGATACAAACAGTTAAAAAGAGTGTTCCAGAGTTGGCGTCTTGGTTGAAATCCAATGTGACCGGTTCAGCAAGCCATTTCTGACCACCGGGTGTTTGTCGTTTGCACCTCCGTCACAGCACACTTTCTCCATCCACGATGGATTCTAATGCCATCTTCCTGCTTCATACCCGTCCAGACTAATATTTGTCTCACCATTTAGGCAAAGGAAATACCACAGATGAGTTAGGAGACAGGATTTTCAACTCCTGGCCCACTATCAACTTTGTACATGTCCAGAGAAGTCGTTTTTTTACGCTTCAGTTGCAGTGATTGGTGTTCGTCGTAGAGTATGTGATTACATTCGATTTCAGCGTCCATCTGAACTCGGAATCACTTCCCGTTGAAATGAAAGCTATTCTCACCGTTCATCACCTACATAGCCATAGGAAGGCTGCATCCCCTCCATTTCATCTGCACGATGTACGCTGGTCTTCTCGCAGATTAGCCAGCCACCGGCATGCTACGTCGTGTAATAGAAGGCTTAACTGTTCACTGCCTCGAAATCGATCTGTTCACCTATTCGATGAATGACATAAGAACTGAGGTGTTAATCATGTGGACATTTGCCACATCCTGATGAGTGTACGCCTGGACAACCGACAGTTTTGGGGACTGCAACGTTAGCTGACCAGGAGCACACATCTGAAGTCTAAGAAACCCACTAACGCCAAGATATCTCATCAGCCTGACCGCACCCTAATGACTTGCGGTAGTCGTTTGATTTCGTCGCGGTTATTGTTTGTACATATTACTTTTTCTCCAGACGCAAGTTGACTTACTGCTTAACACTAACATTTGTGTGCTTTGCGCAAAAAAATTGCTAGTGCAGACGTGATACTGTGAAATATATTTCTATAAGATGACTTGGTCGTGTAATTTTGGCTCGAGGTGTAGGTATCGTACTGTTGTGTAAAAAAAATCATTTTCCTATGAAGTGACTGTGACTGACCGCCATCAACCGAATTCCAGGGTTGATTCAGTCCTGTTAAACTAACTTAATCGACACTACATTGCAAACCTTGATAATAGCGTGACATGATTATCCAACAACTTGTTTATTAATTTGCTTATTATTTAATTTTAACTATCGCTCTCCATGTAATCAAATAGGGTTCGAAAGATATGGCACAAAAGTTTACCGTCTAGTACTAATGTACTATATACCAGAAATGGTCGCGATATAAACTGTGTATTCTGGAAAGTTGACAAACAATCGGATGCCTTTCCTCATTCAAATTCTTCTCCAGTATCTGAGAAATCTGCTTGTGACTTACAATTTCATTAATCTGTCGACAATCAAAACTAGGATCCAGATGGAAACTAATGAACAACGCGAACGTCTGAACTGTTTGCTGTTGTTTATTCCCCTGAAAGTGTTTGGTCCTGTTTCGACGATTTCAGCAACTAATCCAGGAATCCAAGGCTAGAAGTTCAAGTTATCCCGATCCAGTCGGTTTGTCAAGCGGATATCTGTTGACCTAAGACGCAGCCTTTGAAAGTAGAATGCAGCATCGCGCTTGGGGATTAAAGCAAGAACCAAGTAAGATTATGGATTAATTATATCTTACATAAATTAGAACTTATCAATGGTTTAAAACAATCTGTGGGAGCGTAGCTATCTACTTCAGAAAGAAGACTATTCCAGCGATAAATTTCCCCATAAGAAAAGAATGTGAGCTTGATGACAATCCGGAGATGGGGTTTGTAAAGCTTCCTGGTATGTCTTCGTCTGTCTTTATAGTTCAATTTGATGACGAACTGTTCGATGAGGCGTACGCTAAAGAAGCGTGTGAAAGTTAAATTACTGCAAAATTACTTCAAAATTCAAATGGATATAAATCAAGAACTTCAAGCTGAGAATCGCACGCAACATTTCTTAAGACCGTGATCAGTCTTGAAACCGTGTGCTGGACAAACTCAACATCCAGTATTCGAAGCCCGTATACGCGACTGTATGCAAGTAGCGGTATTATGTAACCTACGTATGACGTTTGAATCGCATCTCTGCCTAGAAGGAGAAAGGTCCGTTTAATCATTTTAGAAATAGTGAGCCTTTTTACTTGCTGCCGTCTCGTGATGATGTGTGGAAAATAAGTTGGACGAAAACAAAATGCCTAGATCTTTCTTCAAATCTACTTTCTCAGTGTGCACTATGTTGAACCCACTGTGAATCACGAAGGCGTTGTCAAAATCCCCATCAAGTGATAGTTCTTCGCACTTGTTTGCATTCAGGGAAGATATTGCCTTGCTTTTAATGGCGTCAAGGTCAGTTCGTAGTGTACTGAGATCCCCAGCATTCCATATTTTTCAGTCTTCACCGTAGACAACAGTGCGGTATTAGAAACACTGTCCGGAAAGTCGTGAGGTGAATACATGACAAAAGATGACCGAGAACCAAACCGTGAGGAACACCCGTAGATATCATGACAGGGGGGGGGGAGAGATGAAAGGTCTAAACTCGGTTTTAACTTTCAAAGTTTTGTAATCAAGAAAAAAATGCTCCAATGCAGAACCTCCCCATGGATGCTATATGTTCCAATTTTGTGCCTGAGAGAGAGAGCCATGTCAGACGTTGCCAAAACTCTGAGGGACTCGAAGAAAATAGAATTTGAGGTCAGACCAATATCTTCGGCCTCCGTCTGACTATCCATGGAGATAAGCATATGTGTTATGCATGACCCTCTAGAGAGGAAGCCATGTTACATAGGGAAAAATAAATAATTCCCTAGAGAGTGCATGAGAGATAGTCGTTCTAACAATATTCATTGTCTTGCATGGAATGCTGATTAAGCTGATTGGCTGACAACTGGCCGGGGAGTGGCGGTCACTGGCCTTGGAGATAAACGTGGTCGTGGCTTCTTCCCGTATTCTAGGGCGAATGCCAGTCCAGAGTGTTTGTTTGAACAGGGATATGACGGGGCTGTACCTGGTTAACTGCCACTTCTTTGGAGATCCTATGGTGGATCTCATTCGGACCCATCGCACTACATGAATTAACCTTGAATAAGAGAATTTTAACGCGTAGTACAGAGAAGTGGACACTAAAGAGTGACTGTTTAAAACTTTGCAGTGTTAGGGTAGGGTATCACTTCAATCCACTTGACTATGTCGACATTTTGCATTTACGGCATGATCGTTTAACCCAATGTTCTCGAAGGTGCTGTTTCTTGCATATTTGGGTGGTTAGGAGGAACTGAAGACTACGGATGTGTCAATTCACCCAGGAGCCCTTGAAATTCAAACCACGTATAGACTGGCCTCAATAAATTTTACGCCATAGGACATAGTGGGGGATTGGTGATGACTTTGCTAGCTGTTTACAAACGAATTCCAAACCAGCTCTATCGATGAGTAGAAAAAGAGGGGGATCACGAAGATTTTCTCAAAATTTGACTGAAAATAGCAGTTATTGTGAAACTCAAAGTAGTTACTGTGAAGCATATTGTGAAGTACCTTAGAGAACGCCAGGTTTTTCCTTGGCGGTAATTTAAATAGTGGGAGCTGCGAAGTGCCACTTGAAGACGGGCATTCCTAAGTGTTTGCATGAAGGTATAGGCTACGGTGCAACCCTATCAAGATGTTGCAATGTAACTGTGAGGCTTCAAGCGTCTACATTCATGCATTCCCTAAGTTGGTTGGCATGACACAACATGAATGATGTGTTCGCGTTGTCTTGCGCTAAGGTGGAAGCTTGGAAAGTCATGATGATAAGATAGACCCTGACATTCTCAGCAAATAACAGAAAAGAATGAAGCCAAAGGATGGACTATTGACTGATAAATGACATACACTGTGCACCGTTATGGAACCATTTCCAAATTCACACCTATTTGCATATGATCGTTTTAATGCTTATCGCTTCATATGAATTACTTTTGACCAAGTGGTCCTCACAACTGAGGCGTCCATCATCAGACAGTCTTGCACACAACCAATCACAAATCATTTGATATTCCCTCCGAAACTGGATGGTGATCGCCGGTTTACATTCATTGCATCTACACACACACTAGCTTACCATACCCCTGAATGATTGCACTGGTTTTCTCCGAGTTATTTAGGTTGCGAATGAATTTTTAAGCACGCAACCTATCTTTAGTTTCCACTAATTAGAGATCGAGTTGACCTGTCTCTATTGTGGGATCCGGTAGTGTCTGTCCAGAGGCAAAACCGAAGACTGCTGCATTGATTGTTTACAGTCACGGTTTGGCAACTAACTGTCAAACACCATGTGGGGCTAATTAACCATTCTAATCTACTTCAAACCGATCACTGACCACACTTGATCGCAGCCTTTCGGCTAGCCCACTTCGAAAGGAAGCACTAGACTCGAGTTTCGCTCTTATTAGAGCTCATCAGTAGTGCATATCCTTGTCTGGATCGGAGTTTGCACTCTGACCCTCGTGCTTGTGAGACTAGCGTGTTACCACAACGCCAGCAACCTCACAATAGGCATGACCGAATGATCAAATCCGAACGCTCAACCACAACCTTGTATGAATAGTGTTCAGCTTGCCCGATCATTTCGAAAGGAGAATGAACAGAATCACTCTGTTCTATCCAATCGATAACCCCGTGATCAGGACTTCTCAGTTAGGTTGAAGTTACTGTCTTCATTGAGCCAACTGATCATATTTAAGTGGTTACTGGAAGTTCGGGGTCCAGAAGAGAACATGCACTACTGATGAGCTCTAATAAGAGCGAAACTCGAGTCTAGTGCTTCCTTTCGAAGTGGGCTAGCCGAAAGGCTTATCTGAATGCGAAGGCTGCGATCAAGTGTGGGTGGTGTTCAATTTTCAAATAACCTAAATCCCCGAACTTCAACAAAGCACAAAAGAGACACATACTGCGATATGTAAACAATTTGTTTACTCTTATCAGTCGTAAACGTAAAACACGTCAGTTGTGTACATCATACAGACAGAGACAAACAGGGATAGGATACGTCTAAAATCACACCAAGTATTATGTAATCACGACTATAGGCAACCCGATAGGTTGCGATCACAGAGACAGTGGTGATTCACGTGCACAAACAGAAACTCCACAGTATTCACAGTTCGCTTTCAGGTGCCACGCTTGCTAGCGACATGGAACCTACAATTACGTGGGTGGCTGATTCTGACGCACGCGACTCAAATCAACGTCACAGTTGCGGTGTTCTGGTGTTTGGACCGTAAAACTATCAATAACTATGACCTGGCAACTGTCATACGTGGTTTTGCAGTGAAAGTCATGCTTGAAGAGCAAGTTGATGAACTTATCACAGAAGCCATCTAACTGATAACGGTTACTATGACAATCTAACTTAGCAACCGTGAGCGTTAGCAGAGCAGACAGAATGTGCTGGCATATCGTCTACAGCGCTCTCCAGAATAGTGACCGTCTGAACTGCTACATTTTCTATCGCATGACGTTTCCAAGCATGAGTCAGAGAGACAACTTGTACGCACCAATATCACGATAGTTTTTTCTGATTGTCTCTAGCCTAAATGCGAATTGTGCTTCTCTACTTTTCTGAAGTTTTTATCTTTGAAAACCCTTCTGGCTCCTTTGATCCGGTTCGACCGCCCGCTTCTTGGCTGTGAAATATACGTTGTTATACAATGGGGTAAATAACTTAACGGCGCTTCATTGGGTCACTGTCACCTTACTGGCAGTATGCCGGTTTGCTAGGCTATACTGCACTAAGTGGCTGCACAGAGGAGTTCATGAAATGACTGGATCACTTCGGACCGGATGGAGGTTGGTGCGCAGGGATTATCGAACATGCCACCACGAATAGTTGTCAAGCTGAGCTAGAATCTTACGGGTGCCTCGGAAGATATCGAACCAGACACGGTGAATGCGTATAGAACAGGCAGGAAAAAATGTAACATTCTAACCAGAATCTTTATAAAAGCCATGCCACTGCTAGTCATTACATGCATATACGTCACGGTAAATAGTGATTTCCTCCTAGCTGCTGTAGTTCTATAAGGATGTCACATGTATATGGCAATCCACCCTGAACGGAAACACGCAACAGCTGAACACGTTATAAATATGTCGTACACACCGAACACAGGGCAAATAATCGGTAGAGGTTGTCCACTCGTTGGATATAACTGGTAGGCAAAATTCGTGTACGGACAATCCTATTGCAGCAATCGAAACCAAAAGACGCCAGTATACATGTCTTCACAATCGGCTTGCGCTGCGCCATTTCTGGTTCAGCCCACACGCACTTTACTGGTTGCTACTTCTAAGATATAGAACTAGGGAGCGCATGAATAATGTACGAGCCAGGTCGCCAGCCTCCAGCTGGCCGGATGATAAGTGTGGGCAGCCATAACCGGTTACGACATGTTAGCATTGGCACAAAACAGTCCTGTTCACGTGAAGTCAACAGCATGTATGTATTCACCTGGAAAGGTGACTATGTAGCTTTTGGCGAAATCGATACTCAACTTCACAGCTGGTAAGTGCCAAGTCTTTTGAATGAAAGTTAACTGTTCGGAGTTTATCAAGGAACGCTAGTGAACTTTCCAGTCGAATTGTTTGAACCATTCTTCTTGCAAACAGCGAGGAAAACGAAAGCAGCCTACGCAAGAGCAGTCCTCCATTAGGTGAGTTAAACTATCAGCGGCGTTTGCGGTTACTAACGCGATCCTTCGATTGGTCTAATTTGAAATTTAGTCTTAGGTTGATGTTTCTTTTCATAGGGCCTCTTGACTAGAGCAAGTTCAAGTCTGAACTAACGATTGCAACTGTTTGCTTGTGAGGTGGGCGTCCTGACAATTTTTCTAATGACATCAAAATGCAGTGCATGCGGGCCGGGCACACAATTATGAAAACCGGAGCTTAACTGCTAGTCAGGATGAGACTGTGTTCAACCGATGACCTCATACAAGAGCGGAAAAGTTGACCGAAATCAGTTACCAAAGCCATAACCAAAAGCGATCAGTGTTCTGCAAATCACGTATTCACACTAACTTTCAACGGTGAAACCGGTTCAAACCATCATCAGTTTGCGCAACCCAGCCTTATATGGAGTTTAGCTTCACAATGCATATTGAACTTTGCTATATAAACCCATAGACTGCAGTATGTACCTGATGAGATGCAGCGAAATGTGCTCGAGAGATACATTGTGCAAAAAACTGTTTCTGACTTCTCTGTTCAAATAAGGTTAGTTACAAAATTCAAAAGTTCAATGAGAAAAGTTTCGAATAGAAATAAAAGATGTTTTGGTGAGCAGTCTGTCTTCGGTTATTCATCATCGGGTCTGTCACATAACAAAGAGTATCAATATATCTTAGAGTCAGGATTGTATTCTGTTTGGAGGACGTAACTCTGTATTGGTGCTCGAGGTCGACTAGCCTGGCTTTAAACCAACTGCGGGCGTCTTCTGATACCGGACTGAGTTGTGAGAGTTGGTCAAACAGAAGCTCGAACTGGGCCTGTGACTCGATGCTGTTGTTCTTCTTTGGNTTTCAACTCCTGGCCCACTATCAACTTTGTACATGTCCAGAGAAGTCGTTTTTTTACGCTTCAGTTGCAGTGATTGGTGTTCGTCGTAGAGTATGTGATTACATTCGATTTCAGCGTCCATCTGAACTCGGAATCACTTCCCGTTGAAATGAAAGCTATTCTCACCGTTCATCACCTACATAGCCATAGGAAGGCTGCATCCCCTCCATTTCATCTGCACGATGTACGCTGGTCTTCTCGCAGATTAGCCAGCCACCGGCATGCTACGTCGTGTAATAGAAGGCTTAACTGTTCACTGCCTCGAAATCGATCTGTTCACCTATTCGATGAATGACATAAGAACTGAGGTGTTAATCATGTGGACATTTGCCACATCCTGATGAGTGTACGCCTGGACAACCGACAGTTTTGGGGACTGCAACGTTAGCTGACCAGGAGCACACATCTGAAGTCTAAGAAACCCACTAACGCCAAGATATCTCATCAGCCTGACCGCACCCTAATGACTTGCGGTAGTCGTTTGATTTCGTCGCGGTTATTGTTTGTACATATTACTTTTTCTCCAGACGCAAGTTGACTTACTGCTTAACACTAACATTTGTGTGCTTTGCGCAAAAAAATTGCTAGTGCAGACGTGATACTGTGAAATATATTTCTATAAGATGACTTGGTCGTGTAATTTTGGCTCGAGGTGTAGGTATCGTACTGTTGTGTAAAAAAAAATCATTTTCCTATGAAGTGACTGTGACTGACCGCCATCAACCGAATTCCAGGGTTGATTCAGTCCTGTTAAACTAACTTAATCGACACTACATTGCAAACCTTGATAATAGCGTGACATGATTATCCAACAACTTGTTTATTAATTTGCTTATTATTTAATTTTAACTATCGCTCTCCATGTAATCAAATAGGGTTCGAAAGATATGGCACAAAAGTTTACCGTCTAGTACTAATGTACTATATACCAGAAATGGTCGCGATATAAACTGTGTATTCTGGAAAGTTGACAAACAATCGGATGCCCTTTCCTCATTCAAATTCTTCTCCAGTATCTGAGAAATCTGCTTGTGACTTACAATTTCATTAATCTGTCGACAATCAAAACTAGGATCCAGATGGAAACTAATGAACAACGCGAAAGTCTGAACTGTTTGCTGTTGTTTATTCCCCTGAAAGTGTTTGGTCCTGTTTCGACGATTTCAGCAACTAATCCAGGAATCCAAGGCTAGAAGTTCAAGTTATCCCGATCCAGTCGGTTTGTCAAGCGGATATCTGTTGACCTAAGACGCAGCCTTTGAAAGTAGAATGCAGCATCGCGCTTGGGGATTAAAGCAAGAACCAAGTAAGATTATGGATTAATTATATCTTACATAAATTAGAACTTATCAATGGTTTAAAACAATCTGTGGGAGCGTAGCTATCTACTTCAGAAAGAAGACTATTCCAGCGATAAATTTCCCCATAAGAAAAGAATGTGAGCTTGATGACAATCCGGAGATGGGGTTTGTAAAGCTTCCTGGTATGTCTTCGTCTGTCTTTATAGTTCAATTTGATGACGAACTGTTCGATGAGGCGTACGCTAAAGAAGCGTGTGAAAGTTAAATTACTGCAAAATTACTTCAAAATTCAAATGGATATAAATCAAGAACTTCAAGCTGAGAATCGCACGCAACATTTCTTAAGACCGTGATCAGTCTTGAAACCGTGTGCTGGACAAACTCAACATCCAGTATTCGAAGCCCGTATACGCGACTGTATGCAAGTAGCGGTATTATGTAACCTACGTATGACGTTTGAATCGCATCTCTGCCTAGAAGGAGAAAGGTCCGTTTAATCATTTTAGAAATAGTGAGCCTTTTTACTTGCTGCCGTCTCGTGATGATGTGTGGAAAATAAGTTGGACGAAAACAAAATGCCTAGATCTTTCTTCAAATCTACTTTCTCAGTGTGCACTATGTTGAACCCACTGTGAATCACGAAGGCGTTGTCAAAATCCCCATCAAGTGATAGTTCTTCGCACTTGTTTGCATTCAGGGAAGATATTGCCTTGCTTTTAATGGCGTCAAGGTCAGTTCGTAGTGTACTGAGATCCCCAGCATTCCATATTTTTCAGTCTTCACCGTAGACAACAGTGCGGTATTAGAAACACTGTCCGGAAAGTCGTGAGGTGAATACATGACAAAAGATGACCGAGAACCTTTTCATGGACCTTTCTCATTAATTAACATATAATGCTTGTATGACCAATTCTCTGTGTATGGTTTTACATCACCGCCAAATGTCCATTCTTTGGGTATACAGTGCGTTGTTTGACTTGAAATGACTTAAATACTGGCAACACTGATACGATTGTTCTTCATTGTCGGCACACAGGACTGTGAATGCTTGCTGCTAATCGTCTTGCCCAGAGCACAAACTTTGTCCCTCACGGACCGACGAGCATTTCCTGAAACGATAGGATTAGGAGATGCGACTTCGTAAAGCTGCAAATTAAAGCCGGTCCAGTCGATCTCGGAAACGATCTGAGATGTTAAGACGTTCGCTAATCTGTTTTTCTTTTAACACGAAAATCGCTTCAAGTAACTAACGCTGTTTTGATCACAAACTTATGATTGACTCAGTTCACTCTAGTTTCAAGGGGGTGGGGAGCCGTGCACTGTTCAGACTGGTCTAGTTGGTAACTGAAATCGAGACAACCCGGTCGAGAGGGAAAGAAAGAATTTTCCAGTGTTATTAACCTGCTTCAAGTGCACTGCGCATGATCAGAGAAAGTTAAACTTTCTATCGGCATAGCCTTGTAGCAGCCAAGATATTTAAATAAACAAAATCCTTGTGAATACTAATATTAGTGCCAACAACTGACATGATTATTTCTTATTGTCAGCCTATTAACCATGACCAAGCCCTCAAACAGATGGGCCATCAGAATCAATCCAACCTACCTTCCACAATCATGGCTATGGTCAACTACCGTTTGCTTCATGCTGAAATGTGTTTACTTTAGAGTGTATGGGATATAGTTTGGCTTATCTCCCTACATTCCGTTATTCCCCTTTTTTCCTGTCCGCTGGTTTAATGCCTACATTTTTGTGGTTGTTGATTTCCCATTCCCGTCATATTGGAACTGTTATACCTTCAGTCTATCATAGATTCAGAACCGTTCAACACAGAATCACATGTACATAAGCATGTCGGGTCTGGTTTCGTCTTTGTACTGGCCTACTGACTGAAAATAACTGGATCTTCAGAGAATCCGTGATCAGCCTATGCAATCGGATTCGATCAAATGTCTGTTGTAGAGGAGGACATCGATAGGAGATTACTGGTTTTTAAAGGGAGTTTTGGAAACACATAAGTCATTTAAACAAATAATTAATTAATAATTAATAATTAAACAAATAATTTTTAAAACAGAGAAGTCAGAAACAGTTTTTTGCACAATGTATCTCTCGAGCACATTTCGCTGCATCTCATCAGGTACATACTGCAGTCTATGGGTTTATATAGCAAAGTTCAATGGGCATTGTGAAGCTAAACAACAAAATCAACAACCACACAAACACACGCACACTCACACACATCCATACACATCAGCTACCACGGCAATCTGGTACTGATGAATAAGTCTTTCTGTACGCAGAGGGGTGGCTTCCATTTGCTAATTGCTACCGCCTCCGCGAACCGGAGAAGCCTTCGATTTTTGTTGCGTAACGTATCCGAAACGCCTTCTCCAGGTTCAATTGGGGTCGACAAGTCAACAGGTGTCGGGCGATCGATGACGCTGGTTCCTTGTGACTTGTCACATTCTGACTTGAGCCCGGTATTGTGGTATCCATGAGCGTTTTGCGAACCCAAACTGGAATGTGTTCGTTGACCCGATTACGTAACTGCCGCTCCGTCCTGCCTATGTAAGTGGCCCGGCACTCACACGAGAATTCAGAAATGATGGCTAGACATTTAACCAACTCGACGTTAATTCAACTTAACAGCATTTAGTTGGAAGCACTATCTTGTGGTGTCAAATTTTGTATACCCCCCCAAAAAGAACAGTATCATCGAATCACAGGTCCAGTTTGATCTTTTGTTTGGACCAAATCTCACAATTCAGTCCGTATCAGAAGACGCTCGCAGTTGGTTTAAAGCCAGGCTAGTCGATCTCGAGCACCAATTCACAGTTCACGTCCTGCAAACAGAATACAATCCTGACTCTAAGATATATTGATACTCTTTGTTATGTGACAGACCCGATGATGAATAACCGAAGACAGACTGCTCACCAAAACATCTTTTATTTCTATTCGAAATTTTCTCATTGAACTTTTGAATTTTGTAACTAACCTTACTTGAACAGAGAAGTCAAAAACAATTTCTGGCACAATGTATCTCTCAAGCACATTTCGCTGCATCTCTCAGGCACATACTGCAGTCTATAGGTTTATATAGCAAAGTTCAATATGCATTGTGAAGCTAAACTCCATATAAGGCTGGGTTGCGCAAACTGATGATGGTTTGAACCGGTTTCACCGTTGAAAGTTAGTGTGAATACGTGATTTGCAGAACACTGATCGCTTTTGGTTATGGCTTTGGTAACTGATTTCGGTCAACTTTTCCGCTCTTGTATGAGGTCATCGGTTGAACACAGTCTCATCCTGACTAGCAGTTAAGCTCCCGGTTTTCATAATTGTGTGCCCGGCCCGCATGCACTGCATTTTGATGTCATTAGAAAAATTGTCAGGACGCCCACCTCACAAGCAAACAGTTGCAATCGTTAGTTCAGACTTGAACTTGCTCTAGTCAAGAGGCCCTATGAAAAGAAACATCAACCTAAGACTAAATTTCAAATTAGACCAATCGAAGGATCGCGTTAGTAACCGCAAACGCCGCTGATAGTTTAACTCACCTAATGGAGGACTGCTCTTGCGTAGGCTGCTTTTGTTTTCCTCGCTGTTTGCAAGAAGAATGGTTCAAACAATTCGACTGGAAAGTTCACTAGCGTTCCTTGATAAACTCCGAACAGTTAACTTTCATTCAAAAGACTTGGCACTTACCAGCTGTGAAGTTGAGTATCGATTTCGCCAAAAGCTACATAGTCACCTTTCCAGGTGAATACATACATGCTGTTGACTTCACGTGAACAGGACTGTTTTGTGCCAATGCTAACATGTCGTAACCGGTTATGGCTGCCCACACTTATCATCCGGCCAGCTGGAGGCAGGCGAGCTGGCTCT